>PVJL010004314.1:0-132815 GCA_004026885.1 Lyroderma lyra
GCATACAGAACCCAGAGTAGCCGGGTGGCAGTCTTGACTTTCAGGTCAATGGGATCATTATAATTTCAGTTCATCTTCTAAATTTGTATTTAAGTAGAGACACTTTTATTCTAAACTGCTTATATTATGCAATTAACTCACGTATAATAAAGGGGAAATAGGGTACAGATTAGGGAGGCAAGACTCCCTAATACGGTTGCAAAATCATGAGCCATGTATAGATTTCTCTTCATGAAAAAAAAAATACTAGCAGAAGAGCAAGTGCTTACCTAAAGCGTTTTTTCTTATTTAAATATGTATAAACACTATACTAGATATAAAACCTTTATGCTTACTGTATTTCTATATGAATACAATAATAAATAAAGCACAAACAAAATCCACAAAAGCAATAAAGTTCACATTAACAGAGAGTGAGCGTAATGGATGGATTTTGCCAGAACTAATTTGCTGCTCCCTGTGGCACGGGTGGCTCTGATGGCTGTGGCACAGGCCAGCCTTCAGCCCCCGGAGGCGGAGGACTGCAACAGTCCTGTTCTCTCACCGCTTGTCTTCGAATGACCAGGAGGCCTTCCTTCTCACAGCTCACCCTCTTCGCTCATTTAGGTGTCAGACCCCCCTGTGCTTTTCTCATTGGCCCTGGACAGAGCTGTACACTTCTTTGAACATTCTTTGCCACATAGTTTCATGGCACTAAAGTCTCAAATTAGTAAAAGGTTTAGGCTTAGTGACATGAAAATGTCTCGTTTATGACTTAACACTGCAGAAGAGAAGTTTTACTTTTTAACCAGCAAAGTAAAAATGTGTACACTGACAGATATGGGGCAATTGTGGATGAATGTTGTCATCTTAGCATTAGGATATGCCAGCCTGGGTAGCCAGACATGTTAATGAACCCACTAAAATAAGTACTTTGATATTTCTGTGGATTGATGGATGTCAAAAATAATCACAAAACAAGACAGAGCTCTAAAATTATGTCAGTACTCACTAAATGGCCATCCAGATAATTCTGAATATCTTTTGCTCATTGTTTTTTAAATTACTATCCAGTTAAAAAGTTTCTGTGAAGAACTCAGCCTCCTGAAAATATATCTACAGACCCTCAGAGGTCTGAGATACCCAATCTGAGAAACAATAATGTATTGCGAGAAATACTAAACCTAAAGACCTGGGTACAAGCTACCAAATTGTTGCAGTGACTTAAGCAAGTCACTTCACCTCTCTGGGCATCAAATTCCTCATTTGTGGCCAAATTCACACCAAGTTTGCTGTACTTCAATGGAGTCCATGCTCTTCCTTCTTCAGTCAAAAGGCATGGACTTTGAGTTTCCAGAATTCTTTGTTGGGCTTATATTTCAGCCACTCGCCTCAGGGAATAGGGTCCTGACGAAAAAGTGTATGCGATGGGCGGCTCCCCGGGGGGGTCACTTTATTCTTTGAGATTATGCCCATTGTAAAGCCGTCACTTTTTTCATTTCAGATTTTGATTCCCAGCATAGTCACGAAGTGATGTCTCTCCTGTACCCTCTCTTTGTCTACCTCCATCTCCACCTGGTCCAGAATAGCCCGAAGAGCACAGTGGAGAGTTTTTACAGCCGCTTCCATGGGATGTTTCTGCACAATGCCAGCCAGAAGGATGTCATTGAGCAGCTGCAGACCACCCAAAGCATCCAGGACATCCTGTCCAACTTGAAGCTCCGCGCATTCCTGGACAGCAAGTACGTGGTCCGCCTCCAGGAAGACAGTTACAACTACCTGCTCCGCTACCTCCAGAGTGAGAACAATGCCGCGCTGTGCAAAGTGCTCACGTTGCACATCCACCTCGAAGTGCAGCCCGCCAAGAGGACAGATTACCAGCTCTATGGCAGTGGCAGCGCCTCACGAGGTGAGGGCAGCGGCCTGGAGTCTACCGACATGCCCACGCCGGCCCTGCACGATGAAGCAGCCCTGGCGGTCCTGCAGGACAGCATCCGGCGCGTCAAGGACGGCCCTCCATCCCTCACCACCATCTGTTTCTATGCCTTCTACAACACAGAGCAGCTGCTGAACACAGCCGAAATCTCCCCTGACAGCAAGCTGCTGGCTGCCGGCTTTGACAACTCCTGTATAAAGCTGTGGAGTCTGCGGTCCAAGAAGTTAAAGCCAGAACCCCACCGAGTCGATGTGTCCCGCATCCACTTGGCTTGTGACGTTCTGGAAGAGGAGGTATGGGTATCATTTTTTCTTGTCTACATCTGCCTTACTAATTTACTTAGAATGTCCTTACCAAACAGGACAGAGCTTGTGGAGAATGGACTCTATTATGTCCCTCATGTGTGGCTAAGGGCAAACTGATGCCTTGTACCCTGTACCATGGTTGACCTTGGAAAAGATTAACACTGCTTTTAACAACAGTAACTGAACATTGTGAATGAATGCTCAGGATTGATTACTGTCTGAAATGTAGATAGCATTGCTGAGGCGAATTAAAGAAGTTGAGATTTGCAGTGTGTGTGTGTGTGTGTGTGTGTGTGTGTGTGTGTGTATACATTTGTGCAAATATAAACAGTTACAAGGAAGATTCCTAGGTCAGAGGGTCTGCACTTTAAATTGTGATGAATGTTGTGATGCCCTCTTCCAGTCTCTTCGACAGTAGAAGAGAAACTGCTTTCTGTGTACCCAGCACCACCGCCCTGCAGGCAGCATGAGTCCTCTGGCTGCATGTGCCCTGGGCCAAACCCCATTCTGAAAAGTACGCAGAAAGTTGACATTTCATCCATCAGTCAGTGTAACGATCTTGTTTTCTTTGTTTGGGGATGGACGTGGAAAAGGGCAGGCTGAGTGGCCTCAGTTTCGGGTCACTGGGAATCCCTGCCTTAGGAAAAATGTGGGCGAGGGGAAATCGAAGTTGAGCTTCACAGAGTAAACTCCCTGAAAGTGGCCCCACAAAAGCTGAGACCTGGAATATTTTTGTCACATCATCTCTGAAATTCAGTTTAGCTGTGCCTCAGCTTACTTTGGATGGAAATTCTTTGTATAAGGTTGAAAAAATTAAGGAATGAAAAGAAAATCACTCAAGTTAATTTTCAGTTGCTGATAGGGTATCGAGAATATTGGATGCACAGATTTAGCTCTTTTCTTTTCCTATTCCTGTTTTCTTGGTCACCTTCCAGTTTGTATGTCCTTTGAATTTTTGCTTTATGCAACGGAGACAGTATAATTAGAGGAGTAAAGAGTCTAAATTCCAATGTACAAACTGTGATTTATAGAATTTTACAATACCCTCTAAAATATTTTTCATTGCATATGTATTTGAATTACCAAATTTCTCTTTTTTCTTGGAGACAGTTCTAGCCTCTTTGGGGTTCTTCACACACAACTGAAAGATACTATCCTAATTTGCTTTAAGTTCTCTATAAATACAAAAAGAAAGATTTCTAGTGACTGTATTAGTTTTGATGATACTGAGTTTGGGTTTATTCTAGGCATTAAAAATTAATATAAAGGAAGAAAGATGGAAAAAATTAAACTAAAATTAAAAATGTTAAGATTCTGCCCAGCTCTGCCTGAAAACTAGCTCTGTGACTTGTTCTGTGAAGGCTTCCAGGCATCTGTAGACGAGTAGGTGAAGACCTGGAAGTGAAGAATAACATGATGAATTCCAGAAACTGGAAGATTAAATATGGCTGGAGTTGGGAGGGGTGAGACAGCAAGCAATACAGTGCTACCATCTATTCAGAAGACCGTGGTGGCCCAAACTGGGGTTGTGGCAGTGGGTGGACAAGAGCTCAGTCACTGGGTTGATGGAGAGGCTGAGGGAAGGAGGATGGAGGATGACACCTGTGTCTCAGGCTGAACAGGTGGCAGGTGGGGGGAGGTGCTGCCGGCCTCAGAGAGGACGAACACCGCAGAGCTACCTGCATTGAAGGTACTACGGTGACTCTAGCCTCTGTTTTCCTTGAGAACAAATTGTTTGTTTTTTTACTTTAGAACTAAAGTTGAGATCCTCCTCTCCTGGTTGTGAGGGGTTTCCTGTTTGGGATTTCCACACCCCCACCCATTTTGTCACAGCAGTTGGGGAAATTTTCTTTCTGGTTTCTGACAAGGAGCATTTTGGGGGAAAGCAAGGTATAAACTAGTTCTAGTGGTTGGTTTTTAATGTTTCTTCAATGAGAATTTGGACTTTTCTTTTTTCCTTGTAGAATTCACAATTAAAATCAAGACCTTTAATGCAAAGTTCACAAATTCATGTGCCTATGGAAGCCGAGCAGGTTAAAGTAAATTGTGAAGCCACCTGGACCAAAGAGGTGGTAGGAAGTAAGAAAGCATCACGCAAACCAAATAAAAAAGCCAGTTTGCAATTTCTGCTGTAATCTCTGTGAAGCAATAACTGTTATATAAATTAGTAGCTAAAATACTTTAACAGTAGGCACTTCAAACAGTGATCAGACCTAACAATTCTATATCTAGGTATATAACCAGGAGAATTGAAAATGTATGTTCACACAAAAACTTGTATATGAATGTTTATAGAAACCTATTCATAAGAGCCAAAAATGGAAACAGCCTAAATGTCTATCAGCTGATTAATAGATAAACGAACTGTGGTCTTTCCATACAGAGGAATATTATTCAGCCATAGAAAGCAATGGAGATACTTGATGTGTGATAATGCTCTAATATGGATGAACCTTGTAAATGTTATGCTGGATAAAAGAAGCCAGTCACTAAGGACCACATATTGTATGACTTCATTTATAGGGCATTTTCAGGCATATCCACAGAGACAGAAATTAGATGAGTTCTTGGCAGGGGCTGGGGAGAGGGGGTTGGGGAGTGACTGCTAATGGGTACAGGGTTTCTTTTTGAGGTGATGAAATGTTCTGTACCTAGATAGTGGTGATGGTTGCACACCTCTGTGAAATATACTAAAAACCATTGAATTGTACACTTTTAAAAAGTGAATTTTATAGTATGTGAATTATATCTAAACAAACAGTAAGCAAAAGGTCCTATGTAAGCATAAAATTTTCTCTGTTAATCATGCCAAATAAAACTGGATTTACAGCATTGCCCTGTAGCTTCTGTTATCTCCACCTTGAAGATAATGTATATTAACCTTCGAGCTCTGTTACATGACATAGCATCACCCTCTCCTCACCCTAGTACCGGCAGCCACTTCTTCAGACACTCGAAGTGCAGAGCGAGGCCTGCATGCTCCACCCTTCATTCTACGTGAAATGGAGATAGAAATGAGATCCGGCTTCTACCCTTGTTGATTGGCAGCTGTGTATTTTTAATGTGCAAGCAACATGGCAAAACCGGAGATACCAAATCAAGGGTCTGCTCTTCTTTTCAGTTATGTGTCCATGACTGCCCTCATTACTTTCAGCCTCCCACCCACCCCCTCAGCCCAGCAATCCAACACCTACATTCATTTCATTTAGTGTCTAATGATTGATTCTCCCCGCAGTCTGGTAGTCTTTATGCTTGAAAAGTAAATAATTCAGCTTTATCATCAATACTCAGTTCTTGGATTTGTATATAAAATTGTTGTTTAAATCTATGCAAGCCATATATATAATTTGAATTCTTCTAGTAGCCACATTAAAAAAGTAAAACAGAAATAGTCAAAATTAATCTTAGTAATGTATTTTATTTAGTCTGATATGGCAAAAATATTATCATTTAACATGTAAGCAATATAAAAAAATTATTGAGACTCAATACAGTCTCCTTTTCTGCCCTATGTCTTGGCAATCTGGCGTGTATCTTACACTTGGAGCACATGTCCACTCATGCTAGTCATAACCACTGTTTTATTCTAGCTCAGGTTGCCCGTTGTCTCTCTAGCACCTTGCTTGCAAGTCTTAACCCACTGCAGAGCCCAGCCACATTTCATTTCTGTCAGTCCCACTGGCGGCTAATTAGAGGATTACCCAGTGATAGATCCCAGGCGCCCAAGTACTCCCGGTCTGTCTGGGGAAGGTGGACTGAGGCCCCAGGACGTCCCTGTCCAGGGGCAGACGTCTGTAACCAGCCTGAGATTTTCAGGGACTCCACGGTCTAAAGCGGGTCAGCAAACTCCCACACAGGGTCAGACAGTATTTTAAGATCTGTTTAAACTTAATTTTTCTTATTCTTTTTCAATTTCTATTTTATGTAAGTTTTATAATGGACATAATATAGTTTATTATGACATGAATATACATATAAGAGGTCCTACTTGGAATGCCTGCCCGTTTACTATGGGGGTGTTGCGTCGATTGCAGCAAGTTTGGGAGTTTTGCCCCATTGGCATGAAAGAGAATCTGTGTGTCTGTGTGTCTGAACCAGGTGTGTGTTCAGGGACTCATCTCCACTGTGCTGAGGCCCTTGTGGAACCAAGTTGAGCCACAGAAGACAGACTCAGTCTTTTTAAGCTTTGCTCCTGATAAAGAACTGATAGTGATATCCAGCAGGAACATTCTGGTTTCGCTATTTCTTGGTCTGTAGAATCAACCAAGCAAGTGCCTTTCTACAGGCTCGAGACACACTCAAGACGCTTGGGAAGTGCCAGCTTGATGCGTACACCCTCCGGTCTCCATCTCTGAGCATGCTAGTCAGGTCCCCATTCAAGCAAAGATGCACTCCTGTAACTTCCGGCTCCATCGAAGATACTCAGGCCCCAGAGGGACGTGCCCTCTGACCCGCTGCTAGCTTTCAAAGGCTGTTTGTGGAATCCAACAGGGCCGTTTTTTGCTCCCACATTTCTTATATAAACTTTCTGGTGTACAGCAAAGAGTCATTCTTGAAGTTTTAAAGTTTTGTAACCTCTTTGGAAAGGAAAATTGCTAATATTCTTGGTAACACTCAGTAGAACCTGAAGCTCCCAAGTGCTCATGTATTTTTCATGTTGAGCATCTGGAATAGCCATTCTTGGATATTAATGGACAGCCATGCTTATTTTCTCTTAACTTACACATATGTACACATTAGAAGCCTTTGTATTTAATGGTTTTCAAATAGCAGTTAAAAGGATGCCCTTTTCCTATACAAGAACCTAAGGCTCACAAAGATACTTCTTTCTAAGCCAACAAAGCTGACTGGTTTAAGAGTCTTTATCTTGCTCCTCATTGTTCTAGTGTTTCATTAAAACCATTTCAATTTAAGAATTAAAGATAGCTGTAGTTTTAAGGAGGGTACCTGTGAGAGTATAAAGGGAAAACAGAATTTGAACACAGATAGTGTACTTGTGGGGAGGAGGATAAGGAGGCATCTCTCCCAATACCCTGAGTGACTGTCTTCTCTTGTGCCCTGCTCCCCCCCCCACACACACACACACAGGAATTATTTCCAAGAATTACATGAGTCACTTGGCATGTTTCACGTAATTCGGAGTCCATGCCTTGTTACTTTGGGAAAATGTTAGACCCTCTGGGTCACAGTTTTCATACTTGATCTTCATTTCTTTATGAACACCAGGGTGTGAGTGTAATTTATTGGTAACTGCACCTTTCTGGCTTCCTCTTAATTCTGCTATGTCCAGGTTTTATTTTGAAGTGAGACCACACCAGCCCTCATCATTGCCCAGTTGTGGGAGTAAGAAACATGTCAGTCCACGGCCTGGGTTCGATCCCCACTCAGGGAACCAACACAACAACAACAACAAAACAAACAAACAAACAAATAAACAGAAAGGAAGAAAAAGAAAAACATGTCAGGATTTTTCTTAGTGGACTAGAAATGGGGAGCAATATGGTTTATAGAGCAGCTAACCCTGACATGCCTTATAGAGTCTAAGAATCTAAGAACTGAGCCAAATTCTAAAGTAAATCTTTTCAAATGGCAGCTATCAGAATTAACAATGAAAGTTACCATAAGCCACCTTTTAATCAGGTTTTGAAATATGTTATCCTCAATCTTAAGAAAAAGACCCACAGTTACTACTCAATAATAATAGCCTTGCATTTCTGGATCTTTGATTTGATACAGTCTTGGCTGCAAGATGATTTTTTTGTTTTTGTTTTTGTTTTGGTTCCCTGAGCGGGGCAAGATGAATTTAAGAAAAGCAGTTTGTAAGTTGTAGGAGACATTCTGTTCAGTTATGCACTTGGGAGCTGTGTGCCTGAGGCCACCCGTACGGACAAGCGATGGTTACTTACTGGGTAGAAGCAGTGCCTTCCCCCCTGGAGTTTCTGATTCCCATGGCAGACCACTAAACGTCTTTTTCTTGTGTGTCTTCTTTGCCACCCCACCTGACGCCCCCAGGATGATGATGAGGATACCGCGGGCACAGAGATGAAGATACTGCGGGGGCACTGCGGACCAGTGTACAGCACGCGGTTCCTCGCAGACAGCTCAGGGTTGCTCTCTTGTTCCGAAGACATGTCCATTAGGTACTGGGACCTCGGGAGTTTCACCAACACTGTGTTGTACCACGGCCATGCCTACCCCGTGTGGGACCTGGACATTAGCCCGTACAGCCTGTACTTCGCGAGCGGGTCCCACGACCGCACGGCGAGGCTGTGGTCCTTTGATCGGACGTACCCGCTGAGAATATACGCAGGACACCTGGCGGACGTGGACTGCGTCAAGTTTCACCCGAACTCGAACTACTTAGCCACGGGCTCCGCCGACAAGACGGTGCGGCTGTGGAGCGCCCAGCAGGGGAGCTCGGTGAGGCTCTTCACGGGCCACCGCGGCCCCGTGCTGTCCCTCGCCTTCTCGCCCAATGGCAAGTACCTGGCGTCCGCCGGCGAGGACCAGCGCCTGAAGCTGTGGGACCTGGCGTCCGGGACCCTGTACAAGGAACTCAGAGGCCACACGGACAACATCACCAGCCTGACGTTCAGTCCGGACAGCAGCCTGATCGCCTCGGCCTCCATGGACAACTCGGTGCGGGTGTGGGACGTCAGGAACGCGCACGGCGGCGTGCCCGCGGACGGCTCGTCGGGCGAGCTGGTGGGCGTGTACACCGGCCCGGTCAGCAGCGTCCTGAGCGTGCGCTTCATGGCCTGCAACCTCCTCCTGGTGACTGGGATCTCGCAGGAGAGTCAGGGACATTGACCCCTCGCCTTCGCCGTAGCGGAGTGGGCAGTTGTGGCCTCCACATGGCAAGTCTTGCGACAAACTGAGATGGAATCATTGACTGACTGTGAAGGACTCCTCGCTCCCCCTCCGCGGGGTAGGCACCCTGAGCCCCGGCCCGCCTCCGGCCGGCCCCCCAGTGTTGCAGGACTTGGGGGAGAGGGCGGCAGCGAGTGACGTGTGGACATGAAGTGAACTGAGATGCTCAGGCGGTCAGATGGCAGGTTCCTACCTACATCCCTCCGTGTCCTCGTGCGAGCGCCCCCGTGTCTGCCTCGTTCTGCGTTTGTCAAACCAACATGCTGCTGACGCCGGTGCCGCGACCGGTCCAGGGGTGGCCTGGGCGCAGCGCACTCTCGGGAGGGCTGGGGTGGGGCCCCAGGGTCACCTGTCATCGGTCACCAGGGGGAAGGGGATCTTTACTGATGTAGGAATGCAGGGCTGGGGACTGGGAGCGTGGGGATTGTCCTGGCAAAAAGTCTGCGTAATTACAGAGAACAGGATTTTTTATTATTGTTATTGTAATTATAATAATATTATTATTATTGAGAGGGGAACCCTAGCACTGGCAGAGGGCCTTCTCTGCGCTCATCCTTCAGGTTTTACCCCTGGCACTGGCCATGACACTTGGAATTTTGAGGTTCAGGGAATTCAGAGAATTTGGTAGCACAGTGTTTGGGGAGAAAGGGAAACTTTCTGGGTGGCAAATGGGCTCCTCCCGCTAACACGTTTCTAGAAGTGGGTACATTTGATTGAGAACGTCTTGGGCTCTTGCAGTGATGGTGGGAAAGAAAGGTTCTTTTCATGGCTGCACTTCTATTAGCAATTCTCTCCCCCTGAAAAGACAGATCGTGGTAAAGAAATGAAAATAATTTAAAGAGATAAGTCACAAGTTACAATTAAGTGTCAAATTTCCAAATGAGCATTTACTCAGAGGTGTGGCTTTATAAAATGTCTTTCCCTCCTTACGATCATCCACTCCCACCTCCTGCATTGCAATAGCAGTTTAATAAAAAACACTTTGTGAAACAAATTGTAAGTACGTATGCACGCATATAAAACTCTGCTTTGAGGATAAAGCAAGTTCTAATTTGTGGAAAAAAGGATTAAATATTTCTGTTTTCTGAAAAGAGTTATTTTGTATTTTGTTTTCTATTAAAATGTATTTAGTTTCCAAAGAAAAGTGTTGGCATCTCATTTAAACTGGGAGACCGGTGGGCGTGTGGTCTGCCCTGCGGTGACACGTAGCTCACTTCTCTCGGGTTAGCAGCCGTCATGTAGGCCAGACCAGCCCCCGAAGGAAGTAGGTTCCTGTCCGCTCTTGTAACCTGTTAGTTTGCTTTGAAGCATGATTCCTCTGGGCATTCACGTGGGTTATTGATAGCATTCAGTACTGTTTATACATCTAAGATTGCCAATTGCTGACCTGGGACAACATATATGTTGCCATCTAGAGTCATTTGGTAAGATCCTATTTCAGTTTTCTTTAAAGACTCCATTATAAAATCTCTTAAGGGGCATAAGCACTGTGTTATTTAATTAACTCAAACTGTTTATTGAACAATTCCAGAAAAGGACTCATTCAAAGATTTAAATGATGCCAGAATTTTTTAAATGTGCTTCACTACATAATTTCCTGGCAAGGACACCAGAATTATCAGGAAATTAAATAGGAAGACTCTGGAATTCTATGCCAATTTTTTTTTTTTTTACTTGAGCCTAAGGTGCTAAATAATAGGAAATATTTCTTATTCATAAAAAAAAAAATCTGTATTTGAGACGTTGTAAGAAAGACCCTTCGGCAGCTTAACAAGACAGGATCGCCTTCCACATGCCCTGCGGGCAAAGCCTAGAATGCAAACGTGTTCTTATCTATAATTCGTGAATTAAGTTAAATTGTATGGTATATTGCTAGAAATAACGAAATCCAAAAATTGGGCTCAATCCTTCTCAGAAGTGAAAACATCACAGATTTGGGGTGATTTGGAAGGTCTTGTGTTTGTTTTCTAATGCAGACTTTCTTTCATTCAACAGAACTGTATTGGGTAGGTCAGTCTTCACATTACCTATCGTGTCTACACTCTGAAATTTTAGTTCAAGTTCTCAGTGATTGGCATATTTGGCCTTTTTTTTTTCTTTTGTGAACTAATTCTAATGTGGGGTAATTGAACTTTCTAGAAGGCCCCTAGCAATCTCCCCAACATCTTACCAATGCTGTGTGTGTGTGTGTGTGTGTGTGTGTGTGTGTGTGTTTGTGTGTGTGTGTGTGTGTCTACAGGTGCACAAAGAACATGGTTACCCTCTTCAGGTTGCTCTCTGCATTGTTTTATCTTCAGGGACAGGACTGGAGGCATGATCATTTTGTATTTGAAATACCTAAAGAGCCCAGGAAAGCTGTTTGATGTATCCACACCCAACATGGAATAAAGAAACTTCATAATATTCCATTACTTTGAACCACAATGACAAGTCTCTGCAGTGTATAGAAGTTGGGGGGGTGGGGGGTGGGAAACAGCTGAAATTTCTTAGACTGACAGGCTCAGAAGACCTGACTGTAATTTTAATTTAGCACCAGACTGGACAAAAGAAAGAGAAAATTTAGATAACAGAAAGTAATGAATAGAGACAGAACAGGAGACCATTTATATTCAAGATCCAGCTTCTAAGAATATGATTACTGGCTTTTCATTTCTTTTATTCTTGTATTAAAAATCTCTTGGTTGTATAAAAAAGAGTTGAGTATGTAGGCTTCTAAGTTTGCTATTGCCCAGATTGGTATTTAAGTATATGGATTAAAAACTTAGTCTATACTTGAACTTGGTCTTTCAGTTGCATGTTTTAGAAAAATGTCCCATTAAATCTATGCCCAGCCGACACCCAAAATTCATATTATTGACAGCTATAATAGCAGCCAAATGACTCTGAAACTGCTTTGTGGTAAACAAAAAAAATCTTCATTACAGAACTTAAGGAATACAAATGTCTCTTTTCAGTTTGACTTATTAAAGTGCAGCTTTGATACTTTTCTATGATTGACTGAAATTTCTAAAGTATTTTTCTATTAAACATGTGAGAGTCCACTATGACCATCAGACATGTGTTCATGAGTGGAGATACAGTGGCAAGTAAAGCTGATGTGGTCCCTGCATTGAGTACATAGTTTAGGGAGGGAGGCAGGCATTAATTAAATAATACCATGCATATGTAATTTTATGAATATGTAATTTCAAACTATAGTGAGTGCTATACTGAGCACTGTGGGAAAATTTACTCAAGGGCCTAATCTATTCAAAGATGGCCTCCCTGAAGAAGTAATAATTAAGCTGAGACCTAGAGGATAAGCAGGAGTTAACCAGGCGGAGTTCAGGAAAAAACAGTCCTGACCCCCCCCCCACCACCACCATGGGAAGAACCTGGTATGCTCAGAGCCTGCAGTGGGGTGAGCAGCGTAAGGAATGGAGCAGCATCACGGGTTTGGGTCATTGCAGGGCTCTGGCAGTGTCTGGAGTTTATCCCAGGGGAGAGGAAAGCCATAGAAGGGTGTAGAATGAATGCCACATGGTCCCATTTCTACCTTCAAATCATTGGCACCAGGAATTTACAACCGGAATTCCACTTCAACCTCAGGGTCACTAAGCAACATTTGCCAAACCCTGTCTGTGCCAAGCACTGCCATGTGGTGAGCTGCCCCTGAAGCAGTGAACTGGAAGCATCCTCCAACCAACAGCCTGTGAGGACCAGAATCCTACCAACAGCCAAAGGAATGGGCCTGGATGAGGTCCGTCCCGGCTCAGGCCTTCCCTCAAGACTGCAGCCCTGGCTGACTGTGACCTCCTGGTCGACCCTGAGACAGGCACCCAGCAAAGTCTGCCCGATTCCTAACTCACACAAACTGAGATACCAAATGTTGTTTTAAGCCATTAAAGTTTGGGAAGGTTCCATGTGTAGCAATCGATGATTAGCCATGTGCCCCCTCCATAGTCCCTTCTTTTAATTGCTGCACTATGGAAAATGAAATAATTACTGATTTTTTGAAAACTCTAGTAGCAGCTACAAGGAACATAGATTAAGTGTATGAGAGAGTAAGGAGGCCAGTCAAGGTCACTGCAGTCATCCAGGAGACAGATGCAGGTGACATGGACTGGACTGGCCACAGTGGAAATGGAGAGAGGTGGGCAAATCTGAGGACTTCAGAGGTGGATTTGGCTGGATGGGGAGGAGAGAAGACAGGAATCACAGGTGCCCTACGTGTTTCTGGCATGAAGGAGTTGGTGGGTAGGGTAAAACGTGACTTGTTTCCATCTTTTGTTATCAGCATATATTGAGTATTAAAATTTTAATACAGATTTTTCCTTTCTTAAAATGTATATACATTTTTTGTCACCCTCTGTGTGTACGCGCACGCACGCGCGCACACACACACACATATATGCTGTCCAGAAAAAAATGCAGCCATAAATGCCTCTATTTTTCATATTACATGGCTGGATACTTTCCAGACAGCCCTTGTATATGTCACAACCCACAACCTGCTAATTAATTTCATGGCCAACTAATGAGGCCATTACATGCAAAATGGGCAGTGCTGCACTGGGGCCTCTGAATGCTGGTGAGGGGAAGAGATGGGGGTCTGGGGTAGCAGTTTGGGGGGCAGGCCCCTCCACAGTGCTTACAAGCAGGAAGCAAGCAAGGAAAGGGGAGTGAGAAGAAGGTTGTAAATAAAAGAAAATGCGCGTGAACCAATGTGGTTGATTTCGGTTCACTCGGATTGCTATTTCTGCATTACGTTTTGTTCACAACACAGCTTTGACCACAGATGTGCTGACTGGAGCTGCTGAGCCTCTCTGAACTTGACAATGTTTTTTCAAAACATGGAAAAGAAGGGAAAAAAAACCTGGAGTTCAACTGATGCTGGCCTTTCCATCCAGGTCCAACTCCCGTAACTCTGACCCTTCAGCCCGGACCGACTGCCCCATAGCCCCACAGCCTTGCTCTCAGTCTGGTTTCAGGGAGAAGCAGGGAGGACAGTCACCTCTGCCTCAGTGCTAATACTGAATCCAGATACTGAGAGGCCAAAGGGTTCTCTAGGAATGTGCACAGCTCTAGGAAAGAAACCCGAGCTTTTGAGGGGAAAGACAGGTATCTTAGTTGGCTTGCTTAGTTCTGGCTGGTGCAGGGGGAGGGGCCCTGGGTTTATCTGCAGAATGTATCCCACCCTACCCTACCCTACCCAGCCCACCCCTGAGGCCTGATGTGAGCTGGTGACTCCTGCTGGTAGGCCCTGGGCCCCAGAAGTTACTTGGCTGTCAGCCTTTTGGCTCCTCTGTGAATGTGGAAAAAAAAAAATTGAAGTAGCATTTAAGACAGTTAACTTTTAATAATCAAATGGTGCCATAATATATACTTGCAAATATTAAGTGAAAAATCTAGCATGTCCCTTGCCAAAAATATGCAAGAGCCAACACGTTTGCCTAGAGAAATCAAAATCACGAAGTAAAGTGAGGTGATGATGAAAATGGCTGGCGGTGACAGTGGACCGACTCTGAACGTAGGAACAACCATTGAGCTGGGCACTTTGAATGGGTGAATTGTATGGTATGTGAATTAAATTTCCAAAAAGCTGTCACCAAAACAAATACAAAAGGTAAGACACTGCCTCCATGTGAAGTGCGTGCTGATAACTGGCACCCCCGTGCTTCCTGAATAAGGTGTCAATGAATGCACAGTAGGCGGCGGGGTGCCTTTGCACGCAGGACGCCTTTGCACGCAGGACGCCTTTGCACGCAGGACGCCTGGGCTCTGTCTGCACAGGACTTTGAAGGCCGACTTCTTCCCTGGTGGGCACTCACACCAACTACTGCATCAGGACTTGCATTTTGACTTGTTCTAGTTTCTTTTGCTCTTTTTCAAAATGGGATGGATGCTTCCTAACAGTATCTCTTAATTGTTTTGAAATGGATGTGTTGTGTTGATTAAGCCAATATTACTGGGTTTATCAATGGTCCTAGGTTTGCCTCTATGGAATGGAGTTCAAGTGTGAATTAGCCCACGAGTTGTTCCCATGGTTCATTGAGTTTATGTTGCTGAAACCGTTTGGCCTCTCAGAATAAGACCCCAGGTAAGTATAACAAGGGACAAGATACTTCAATTCCCCCCTGTGATTACTTAGAAGAATAAACTAAAGTGATTGGGGAGGTAAACTGTCAGTCCTTGTCCCGTACACATGGTTTACTTCACAAGCATCATCTCTGTTAAGGGCTAGTTAGACAAAACAAGCCAAAAACCTGCCTTTTAAAGAACAGAAAACGAGTGTTTCCTTAGTTAGAAACATTTCTCTTTAATTAAAAAAATTTTTTTAATCCTCAGAAAAGATTAAGATCTCTGGATTCCAGTGCTATTGAGCGTCTCTCACCTCCAGCCTAGCTCCCTCTGTCAAAGCCCTCCTTATGTGTGGTCTCCCTCTCCCGCTCCCGGCCAGCTCCCACACTGTTTTCTAGCCTCACGCCTTTTCTGCCCGCGCTAGGAGTTCCCGACGGGACCATCGCTCGGCCTGGCCCGGCCGTGGGAAGGGCGGGACCCTGCCGCCCGAGCACAGGCCCGCCAGGCCCCGCAGGCCCCCAGCGTGTGCTCTGCGCCGGGAGCAGAGCTGCGGCGGGCTCCCGTCCAGCTGCGGCCGAGCACACCGGGCCTGCCGACTGCAGCTGGTGAGTCCTGAAATGGCCCTCTGTGTGTGTGCAGCGCCCATCGCGCCACCAGCCAAACAGCGCCATTATAAGGACACCTGAGCCTCCTCCACCGCAGGGCGGCCCCTGCCAGCGGCTCTCACCCCACTCTGCTGAGCTCTGAGCAACATGCAAATGAATTGGAGGCAGGCCAGCAGTTAACTTCCCTTCTCCTTTCCTCTAGGCTGGACTTGCTCTCCCAGGGCCTTCCGGTCTGATGAGCGTTCTTACAGCCAAGGGTTGGCACTGCCCCCCTGCCCCCCCCTCCCGCCCCGCAAAGGTTTTTTTAGATCTTTCCTTGCTCCCCCCGTCTTTCACCTAGACGGGGAGGAAGGTGAACCATGAAGGGTGAATCCGCTGAGGAGGGTGAAGCCAGATTCTTTTCTGTGGGGCCCACAGTACAGGGACAGGATGGGCACGTTGGTTACAATCAATGTGGACCCCCAACCAAGCTATGGCAAACAATTGCGAGATTCTTTGGGGCAATGTTTTTTTCTTGGTCTCTGGGGTGGGGAGAGGGGAGTAAATAGAAGAAGGAAGCAAGGATAATGAGAGCTATTACTTACGGAATAGATGCTGTGTGCCAGGCATGTGCCAGGTGCCAGAGGTTCGATGACAAATTAGATAGTGGTGGTGTTCAACGGGCACCTCTATTTTTCAGTTGACAGAGAGGCCTTGCTCTCAGTAGGTGGTCAGACATCACTGAATTGAAATGTTTGCTTGTAGGTTGGCTATCAGCATTGTTTGCTTAAGATCTGCCTGCTTCTTATAAATGTGCTAACATTTCACAACATTCCTATAACAGTAACACCATAGATCTAGCCTATTAACAAAAAACAACCTAAACTATTTCTAGCAGGTCAGTTGGGGTGATGCAGCATTGCGCCCATCTACTGATGTGGTATTCTGCCAGCTCTAGGAGGATAATGCTAAGGGTGGTCTAGGAATTTTAAGATAATGTAAAATATTCCATTACACTTAGCACTACTTCAACTAAGCCCTCTAAATATTCATAGGTGGCACCCACTTCTAGACAAAGTTATCAGGACTGTTTGATGTAGAGTGAATATTTCACACTTCCAGATTTGTTCAACTGGTACTTCCATTTTTCAGTTAACAGAAAGGCCAGTCTTGTGAATAGTAGGTATTCAGGCATCTGACATGTTTGCATGTAGATAGAATACTAACAATATTTGCTAACTCTACCTGACAAGTTGTTTTGTTTGTTCTTTGGTAAATGTGCCTCACAGTTCAAGAAATACCTAGGAACGTTAATGTCATAGGTCTAGCCTATTAAAGAAAAACAAATTTCTCCTTTCTTACACTCTATTTAAAATAATGCTCAAAATCAAATTTTATGGCAAATTTTAACACTTTGTCTAAAACTTAACTTATTTTTGTCATGTTATATGTTATCAAATCTGATGATCTGGTCCCAAAGCCAGATACTTGGGACCAAGTGTTTTTATATTTGTTATATGTGTATATGTAATATTTTTCTGCCACTTTATGTCCCTGACTCAATAATGGAACATAGCCGACATTTCCAGGGAGATACACCATAGAGTGCTGGCATCATGCTCATCCAGCTGCATAAGAAAGAAGTGGTGACTTCTGGTCCAGATGGCAGAGTAGGTAAATGCTGTGCTTGCCTTCTCCCATGACCATATCAAAATTACAACTAACTACAGAATAGCCATCATTGAGAAACACTTGAAGTCTAGCTGAACAGAAGTCCTGTAACTAAGGACATATAGAAGAGGCCACCTTGAGACCGGTAGGAGGGAAAGAGATGCTGAATAGGCTAGACCCACACCTACATGTGGTGGTTAGGAATCTGGAGGTCTATTTCCCCTGGGGAGTGAGGGGGTCTCAGCCCTATACTAGGCTCCACAGCCCAGGGTTCTAGTGCTAGGGAGAGAAGTCCCCATAACTTCTGGCTGAGGCTGTGGCTAAGTGAGCCAAGGGGTAACTGCAGTTCCAGGCACTCCTCTTACAGGGCCCACACACAGACTTATTCACTGATGGACTCATTTTCTCTGAGCTCCAGCACTGGGGCAATAGCTCGAAAGGTGTCAGGTACATACGGAGAGGAACTGAATTGTCTAGCTTCAGGGTAAAGGCTGGAAGGACAGCTTTCTCCCAAACAGAAGTGTTGGCAGAGCCTTTGTTCCTTCGTTTCGGCCCTCCCTTCTCCTAGCATGCAGTCACAGGCAACCACCATATCTGAATCTCCATTAAATTGGCTAATACAGTTCACCCCACCCAGGTGGTTCACTGAGATCCTGCCCCATCCAATGTGTGGGTACACCTAAGTCATTTCCAGTATGGCTTTCCCATACAAATGGCTCAGCTGCAGATTTCCCTAAAATCTCTCAAAGATCTGGCCTCAGTGTGCCCTGTACCTCTGTGAGGCATCCCCAAACTCAGCACAAGAGGCTTCCATCTGAAGATTACTTTGCAGCATATGCAAGGTGGCCCCAGACAGGTCACAGGCAGCAGCTGACCTTTGCCTGCACCAGAGCTTCTCCCAAGAGGCACCAGAACAACACACCTGGTATTCAGCTTCAGACCACACCAGAGCACTATCCAACCACCTGCACAAATGACATACTAAAAGGGAACACTGGGCAGATAAACATCAGAGCCCTGCTAAAGCATATCCTGCTCATAGGGTCAGCCCAACACATAGCTCCTCCACTGTAGTCATTGCCAGTTCTCACAACCAATCAGCCCAAGGGTGAATCCCTCCCAATGACATTCAAACAGCAACCAAGACTCAACTACAACAGGAGGGCACACAACCCACACAAGGGATACACTTGGAGCACCCAGCTCAGGTGACCAGGAAAACTGTGCCACTGGGCCCCACAGGATACCTACTACATAAGGCCACTTTACTAAGACTGGGAGACATAGCAGCCCTACCTAATACATAGACACAAACACAGGAAGGCAGCTAAAATGGGGAAACAAAGAAACATGTCCCAAATGAAAGAACAGAACAAAATGGAGACAAGTGATCTACCAGGCACAAGAGTTTAAAACACCGATATAAGGATAGTCAATGACCTTAATGAAAATTTCAACATAGATATAATAGAAAACATAATAATGGAAATAGAAAATGTAAAAATGAAGCAGTCCAACTGTAAGGGCAGAACCATATATTTACCCCTATTAAATGTCACCTTGTTAGGAAAAAAAAAATGAAGCAGTCAAATGAGGATTATAACAACTGAAATGAAGAATATTCAAGGGAATCAACAACAGATTAGATGAAGCAAAGGATCAAATCAGCAATTTGGAAGATGAGGTAGCAGAAAACATCCAATCAGAACAGCAAAAAGAAAAAAAGAATCCAAAAAAGTGAGGATAGTTTAAGGGTCTCTGGGACATTAAATGTGCCAGCATTTGCATCATTTGAGTACCAAAAGGAGAAGAGAGGCATTGAAAACCTATTTGAAGAAATAATGATGGAAAACTCCCCCAACCCAGTGAAGGAAATAGAAATACAAGTTCAGGAAGCACAGAGAGTCCCAATCAAAGAAGCCCACACCAAGACACATCATAATTAAAATGCCAAAGGTTAAAGACAAAGAGAAAATATTAAAATAATAAGAAAAAAGCAGTTAGTTACCTACAAGGGAACTCCCAAAAGACTGTCAACTGATACCTCAACAGAAACTTTGCAAGCCCGAAGGAATTGGCATGAAATATTCAAACTGATGAAAAGCCAGGACCTATAACCAAGATTACTCTACCCAGCAAGGCTATTATTTAGAATTGAAGGACAGATAAAGAACTTCCCAGACAAGAAGAAGCTGAAATATTTCATCACCACCAAAACAGTATCACAAGAAATGTCAAGAATGACTTTAAATGTAAATAGTTTAAATGCTCTAAACAAGAGATATATGAGGGTGGCTGAATGGATAAGAAAACAAGACCCTTACATATACTGCCTACAAGAGGCTCACTTCAGATTTAAAAACACAGATACTGAAAGCAAAGGGATGGAAATAGGTATTTAATGAAAATTTAAATAAGCTGGAGTAGCAATACTTACACCAGACAAACCAGACTTTAAAACAAAGACTATAACAAGAAGCAGAGAAAGACCCAGAAATTCCACTTCTGGGTATTTATCCAAAGAAACCAAATTGCTACTTTGAGGGGACATGTACATTCACATGTTCATTGCAACATTATTTACAATTGCCAAAATATGGAAGCAGCCTGGGTGTTCATCATGGATGAATAGGTAAAGAAGATGTAGTAACAACAATACATTATTACTCAGCCATAAAAAAAGAATGAAATAGGGGAGTTCCCTGGTGGCGTAGTGGCTTAAGGCTTTGGTGCTGTCAATGCAGTGGCCTGGGTTCATTTCCCAGTCAGGGAGCTACCCACATAAAAAAAAAGAATGAAATCTTACCATCTGCAACAACATGGATAGACCTAGAGGGTATTATGTTGAGTGGGGTAAGTCAGACAGAGAAAGACAAATGCCATATAATTTCACTTATATGTTGAATCTAAAGAACAAAATAAATGAACAAATAAAACAGAAACAGACTTATAGACACAGAGAACATTTTGATGGTTACAAGATGGGAGGGGAGCTGGAAAGGTGGGCAAAAAGGTGAAGGGATTAAGAAGTACAAATTGGTAGTTACAAAACAGTTATGGAGATGTAAAATACAACATAGGGAATGTAGTCAATAGTATTGTAATAACTATGTATGGTGTCAGGTGGGTACTGGATTAGTCAGAGGGATCACTTCATAAGTTATATAAATGTCTAATCACTGTGTTGCACACCTGAAACTAATACATTGTGTGCCAAATGTAATTGAAAAATTAAAAAGTATTTAAAAAATACTGCAGTGAATATCTGTATATACAGAGGGTGCCAAAAAAATGTATACATCTTTTAAGAATGGAAAAAACTATTAAAATTGTAATACACAATATATGATAACAAAAGATGAATACAAGTCATATTTGGCTTCAGCAATTATAAGAGGTGCTCAAAGTGGTCACCATCATCATCCTGACACTTCTGATTATGGCAAACTACTGCTTGAGCAACATTGACATCTCTTAAAATGTGTATACATTTATTTTAGTACCCTGGTATTTATCATCCCACACATGTGAGAGCATATATAATGAGGTTGGATAATTAATTTCATGAACTCATCCTAGAAAAAGTGCTACATACCTCATTGCTGAATATCACTATATCACTACAGTCACCCTTGAAGTACTCCCCTTGGGAAGCTCTGCACCAATGCCAGTGCCTAATGCACCCTTTAAAGCAATTTTGGAACTCTTTCTAGAATGGCCATCAGAACTGTCATCATCCCCAAAATCTGGCAATTAAGCTTGCAAACTTACAACCGTGCACTTACATTGCTAGCACCATACAAACAACTCAGTAAGGTGCTTAACCTTGCCAATGTAATAGATATAACAAATACTTTCCATAAAGATTGAAGCAATTTCCATTCTCATCAGCATCACCTGTTTGTCCACTTTATCCTCATCAATGCAATGGCATTGAACTTTCTGATCTTCAATAGAAAAGGGTGCTGCTTGTCATTTAAATTTTTGTGTCTCCTATTATAAATAAGATAGAACATCTCTCTCTTTTAAATATCTTTGAGCCATTTGAATTTCTTTTTGGGAGAACTGCCTGTTTTATGTGTATATTTTTGTATTAGGTCCGCACATACTTTTATAGTTAGAAATTCACCAATTAGGATGGGAATGATGGTGTTTAAATCTCATATTGTGGATTTAAAATGTAGTTAGCATATACCTTACAGTCAACCTTGCATCTTTAACCATTAGGTAAAAGTAAAGCAGAATGAGAAAGTGATAGTGTATGGATTAATCTTTCTATGTCTGGGTCCTACCTTAGACTCTTAATCTAAGAAAAAATACTGTATCTTAATATTATAAAAAACATAGAATCAGACTCACTGTCTAGTTTCACTTACGTTGTTTTTCGTAGAATAGCCCCGAGCTACATTTCATTAGATCATGCAAAGTTTTTTTGTGAAGTCTAGGCAGCTGTTGAACATACTTCTGGTAGGATAACAATTAAGTGTTGCCACACATTTGATCTGTAAATTGTTTAGAAAGCCTGGTGAACTCAATTGCTTTTTTTTTTTTTTTTTTTTTTTTTGGCCAAACATGAGTAAATGGACATGTACTGAGTACCTATTCCAGTATCATACAGGACACTGATGTTAGGCCCTTGTGTCACATTCCTAGAGCTGCCTTAATAGAATTCTACAAATTGAGAGGCTGAAAGCAAAAGTTTATTGTCTCATGATTCTGGAGGCTAGAAGTCTGCAAGGTGTCAGCAGGGCCCTGGCCACGCTCTGAAATCTGCAGGGGAGCCCTTCATCACCCTGTTGTTGGCAATCTTTGGCATTCCTTGGCTTGCAGCAGCAATAGTCCTTGGTTAGCTGCATCACAGATGTCTATCTTCATCATCACATGGCATTTTCCCTGTGTGTCAACCTTCATATGACCATCTTTACATAAGGACACCCTTCTCCTACTCCTATGTGACCTTGTCTTAACTAATTATACCTACCACAATTCTATTTCCAAATAAGGTCACATTCTGAGGTACTGAGGGTTAGGATTTCACCTTATGTTTTTTTGTGAGGGACACAATTCAAACCATGACAGCCTTTCCCTAGAATCTTTTGGGAGAAGGTGAGAAGGAGAGAGTGTAAAAGCCAAAGGTGTGGAACCTCCTACATGCACTGCAGCCAGCCTGTACCCAGAGTCATGTTGCTAGGAGATAAAGTTACAGCTCAGGCACTTCCTGTGAGCATACAGTGCAGACCAGTTACCTACAGCTTCAGGCTGACTTCAGAGAAATTCACAAAGGACCTCTGCCCCAGGTGCAGTCTATACCCTTTTCCTGGTTCATGCTTCACTGTCTGTGTGTTCCACTTTCAGCCATCACCCTGCCACCCTGCCCTTGACAGGAGGAGCTGCAAGCTTAAGTGCAAAAGAAATGTACAAAGACGGGTCATTGACCCCCCTCCCCGATCAGATCACAGACTGTAGGCCAGGAGGACTTTTGTTTGCGTGTTCTATGTGCTATTGCTCCATGGGCCCTTTCCTGCTGTTCATATGAGCTCCTGTGTCGTCCTTTGAGAGGGACAAGAACCCACAGGTGGAACTGTTCTTGAAGTAATCCCAACTGCTCTCAAGTACTGGTCGGAAGACGTCCTTTTTGAATTTGACACCTATTGGCCACTGAACCTATTTAAAGTCTGTGCACTGAAGGCCAGATTTTTCCACTTGGTTCTCATACCTTCACCTAAAGCACTTCCTGTCTTTCTGTGGATAGGATTTGCACTTTTGCTTGTTGTCTCAGAATTAACATGAAACCTTCCCTTGCATTGCTGAGGTATATTTTATTATTAATCTAGTCACTTCTGAGTGCTTTGCTCCTTTCTTTCCCAAACACACCTTAGAGCATTGCTTGCCCTTTTCAGTGGCCAAGGAACTTTATCCCAATTTCTAAAAAGTCAGTGAGTAGTTATCTTCATTTTAAAATGGCAATATACAAGATATTATTTTGCATTACCATGACCTCTTCCAATTTGAATATATATTGAATATATATGAGGGCTGTTCAGAAAGTATCCAGCCATGCAACCATTCTCATTACATTGACAATGGTTGGATTTTTTCTGGACAGCCCTCAAAAATACATACATACATACATATATATATGTATATGTATGTGTGTGTGTGTGTGTGTATATATATATATATATATATATATATATATATATATTTCCTTATTTGGTATGATGACTATGGAAGTCCAGATGATCCTTCTGCCAATATTGATTCCCTACCCTATTCGCCCATTATGTTTTTTTCCAAGACCCATGGACATTTTCTTAATAATCTATGCTACTAAACAATTCTTGCCCTGTATAGTATATGATAGCTGGGTGGGATTCTTTTTTAATGTGCTGATTTTGTTGTGGATAATTATTTTCAGGTGATTATCTGACTTTTAGAAATGTAAACAATGCAGAGTTTTGTTTTTTAATTAGCTACACTTGAGTTATTTTTCTGTTTATTCCAGGCCTCAGAGGGGAGCACTGGCTAAAAAAGGCTGGTGGATGTCGTTCTAGGGAAGGCAGAAAGCAAAAGCCAGTCCTGCCTTCCCTGGCTCTAGGAACAGCAGTAGTTTTCTGCAAAGGGGGGTAGAGAAAGTAAGAAGGTTGCATTTGAGTTAAAATTGTCACTTTCTCTCCAACCAGAAGAATGTCATTCTTCAACACTGCTTCAGCTGGGCTCATATAGGTGGTGACAGGATGCATGATGTGGGGTATGAGGTACTCTCTCCCTTCTTTTCAGAAGTCACCTAACAAAATCTTTCCCAGAAGGAACATGCCTACTTGCAAGTCAGTGAAGTTGACTCTAATCTATACCCTGCATTCTAGAATTTAGACACCAAGGAGAAGCTATCCTAAGTTGTGGTTAACTTAGGGAGACTCCATCCTCCCAGGGTCTAAGAGGCTGGAATTTAGAGGAGGGCATGCTTCCTGCTCACTTCCCTGGGATATTTAATTCCACACTATCTTTCTTTTAAGAACACCTTTCTCAAAGATTCTACTGCCCCTCAAAGATTCTACACTCCTTACCTACAAGGACCCCTCCTAGGATGAGGTAAATGAGGCATTCTCCTGGGGGTGTAATTTGAAGAGGGCCTAAAGCAGGGGTGGCCAACCCTTTGGTTTCCCTGGACCACACTGGAAGAATGTCTTGGGCCTCACATAAAATACATGAACGCTAAGGATAGCTGATGAGCTAAAAAGGGTCCATGCATAATTTTCATAATGTTTTATGAAAGTTTACAAATCTGTGTTGGGCCACATTCAAAGACGTCTTGGGCTGCATGTGGTCCACAGGGCGCAGGCTGGACAACTTGCCCTAAAGAGTCTCAGTAATCAAGTAAATAATATTTCTAATGCAAAAAAAAAATTTTTTTTAAATCAAATTGGTAAACTAAGCCAGCTGCTGCCTACCGCTATAAATAGGTTTTCAGGCCTGGGACTGGGGTGGGGAGAGACTAGGGATCTGCTAGTGCAGAGGCGGGTCCTGCATTTGAAATTCTGATATATTGCTCATCATGGTTCTTTCTGCATTAATTCTGATTTTAAAAAAATATTGTATTAAAACATTTATCTTGATTATTGAGATGGGTTTTTTTTTCTCCGAATCCATAAATTCTGTAATGGAAGCAAGTGCTTCTCACTAGCCTCACCCTAGTCCTGCCCCTGAAAATTACTACTAGTCAATAAAATGCTATCCACCTTGCTCAACCAAGACTCAAAGAACCAGGCTGGTCCCCTCACCATCCCGCAGGCTAAGGGTGCCCCCAACAGGAAGTCTCCTGGCGGCCTGGTGGGTTTCAAGACCCTCTCCTCCGACTTTCCGGGTACGTGAATTAAAATTCGTTGCATTTTGATTGGTCTCCACTCTGAGCAACTGGAGTGCCTCGACCACGTGTGCTTTTGCACTTCGGCTCATGTTATAAAATGATCTCTTCCCCTTCTCAGAGTTTATACCTAAATCCCACCATTCGCCAACCACCTCGTCCTCCACAACGCCTTTCAGAACCGCGGTGACCGGCAGCGATGTTCTCTCCAGCGGTGTTCCTGCGCCGCAGCCCTGTGCTCGGCTCCGGCGGTAGGGTAATAGGACCCGACCCCTCCCGGGCCGCAGACCTGCCCCACGCCCTGCCTGACTCGCAACCCTGTCGCCACATCCTTGCGCTGGGGATCGAGTGATCGCGTCTGCGCGCTCCGCCGAGTCCGACGTGAGAAAGGGCTTCTGCAGCTTTCAGATTCTGACCAGAAGAGACTGAAAAGCGTGAAAAAGCGCCCCGCGCGCCAGTGCGCAGGCGCAGCGGTACTTGTCGCTTCCCTCCGCCAGGTCTCTGCAGGCGAGCCCGGCGCTCGGCTGCCCAGTGGGGGGCGCTACGAGAAGTGCACCCGCGGCGGGGTAGGCTCTCCGGAGGGCGTGGTGTGGGCGGAGGGGTGCCGACCAGATGCAGTGGGTGACGGCGGGTGACAGCGGGCGGGGCGGCGGGCGGCGCCGCGTCCACGCCCTCCGCTCGGCCGGGCCTGGAGGGTCCTCGGGTTCCGTGCGCGCGGGGCTGGGCAGGCGGAGACACACGGCTCGGACACGGCACCATGCCCGGCCCACCTGCCTGGCCGCTGCGACTGCTCGTGAGGTGGGGCCCAGTCGCCTGCGCGTGGACCCCGGCCGCCCGCGCCCCCGGGTCCTCGCCGCAGCCCACCGGCCTGGGGCCGCCGCGGCCTTGGGGCGCGCGCTCGGGGCTTCTCGCGGGTGCAGGAGCCGCGCGAAGCCCGCGCCGCTGGACGAGCAGCTGTCGGGGTGGGGGTCCTGGGGGTCCCTGCGGCCCCGGCGGCGGCGGCGGCGGAGCGGGCCTCACGCGACTTCTGGGGCTATGGGCGAGGCCCCCAAGCGCCTGCAGCTGCTGGGCCCTCGCCGGGCCCGGTGCCCCCCGGCTACCGCGCGCTGGGCTCCCAGGCGGCCCAGCCGTCCACGCCCGGGCGGGAAGCGAGGCCTGGCGGCGCGGGCCGGGGTTGCCTGCGGCCGCGGCGGCTCCGAAAGACGACTCACGGCTGCGCCCCGCGGCGCCCGGGCGCTCGGAGGCCCGGAAGCTCCTGGGGCTGGCGTACCCCGAGCGCCGGAGGCTGGCAGGTACGGCCCTCCCAGTCCTCTTCCTTCCGCTCTGCCAGTGCGGACACCTTCAAAGCGCGTGGTCCCGGGGCCACCAAGAAGGGACTCTGCGGCGGCTTGCAACACCGTTGGGAGGGACGGGTGGCCTTCTCCCCGGGGATTTCTACCGGGAGGGCTGGTCGGAGCGCCCATCTCAGAATTGTCTAGCCTTTCAGGTTAGCCGCGGACCTTTTGGAAGATTTGTTTTGTTTCCTTAGCTTGACAGCATTACCCGAGTGCAGAGTGTCTCACTGTTAGAAATTTGGGTCTGTTCCTCTCTGGCTCTACCAGCATTCAGAATGAACTGCAGTTTTATCCATCTCTTACTTTTAAAAATTAACTCTAGCCGAAAACATATCTACTTTTTATTATGCACTTACACTGGTTTTTAACACTTCGTTTGCTTTAGGCAGGGGTATCAGGCAGTCAGAGGTGTATTTGCAGTGTGAAGCAAAGCCGGCTACTACCTTTCAGATTTGTCTTCTTGCTTTTGCCGCCCTGAGTAGTAGGTAGGAAGTTACCCCCTTTCCGGAATAGTCGGCCCTAGCCCTGGATTACTGACCTGTCAACCCCAGAAGTTTGGAGAAACTGTAGATCACAAACCAAGGAAATCATGATTGAGTAATTTTTAAAAAGAAATCAAAATGAAAGTTTTTAGAAATGAAATCCAGGTAAACAGATTATTTTCTGTAGCTCCTCATTTTTCGCCATAATTAGAGAAATGATTAAATGCAAGTTTTCCAGATTTCTCTGGATCTGCATTTCTTCAGTCAGTATATATTGTGCCCCTCATTGTGTGCCAGGCCCTGGGGGTACATTGGTGAGCAGAGAAAACCAGCTTCTGCTCCTGCTTCATAGGACTAGAGATAAAACTGCCACTGTGGTGAAGACTTGGAGAGAGGGCCTGTGCGGTTGTAGGTGCAGCACTTGAAACCAGTGACAATCCCATGTTCTTCGCTGCAAATCCATCTCCTTAGAAAGGCTCCTCCTAGAGAGTGATGTGAGATTTAGGGCAGGTTGACGCTGTGGGGAGGGCGGTAGAGGGGGGCATTCTTCCTCTCACTGTCGATTAAAGCTTAGGAGGATTCTTGGTATCTCTGGTGTATAAAAATAATTACTTCATCATTTAGTTGGTTGTATGTAGACTTTGATGGAAATAAAGATTCTTTCTGCTTTTTAAAATTTCGAAGCTAGGCGCTCTCGTGGAATGTGAGCTGCCTGACAGTGACTGTCTGATTCACATCTAGTTCATCTCTAGTCCTCAGAATGCCTTAGGTGAAGGGATGGGGAACGGCAGGGCCAGGCCCAGAGTGAACCCAAATGGAGAGACCCCGAGCACTGTGGCCTGTGTCCACCATCGTGCTGGTGTGTGGAAATTCAGTTTTGTTTTGTTTTGTTTCTGAAGTAGTAAATGCTAAGAAGGTTTTGTAGCTGTTAGGCTTTTCTAGTGCCTACATGTGCTCAGAGCCCTGCTGGGTAGCCCAGCCCTGTCTCTCCATGACCATAGTCTCTGTATCCCCTTACCCTGTTCCCCCATCTCCTACTCTTCCCCTATGTTGAGAAGACAGCTCCGAACAAGGTGAGAGCTGTACCTCCTTTTATTTTAAGAAGGGAAGCTATTTTGATAAACCATGATGAATATTTGTGAACATGGAATTTGAGGAAATAAGTCTGGGGTTGCTACTCTAATTTTTTTTTAACTTTTTAAACAGATAATAAATACATATTGTATCTTATGAGGAAATCGGATTTTTAAAACCCCTATTAGGACATATGGTTTCCTCAGAAGTCATTATGTATGATATATTGAAGCCAATCTGGCTGTTGGCATTTGTGGGATTAGGAAGTGAGGAGTCATTGTTAATTTTTAACTTACCGTCATAAGAGGAGTCTCAGACTTTGGCACATCTCTGAAGTGCTAGAGCAGTGGTTCTCAACCTTCCTAATGCCACGGCCCTCTAATACAGCTCCTCATGTTGTGGTGACCCCCATAAAATTATTTTTGTTGGTACGTCATAACTGTCATTTTACTACTGTTATGAATCGTAATGTAAATATCTGCTATGTGTTTTCAGATGGTCTTAGGTGACCCCTGTGAAAGGGTCGTTTGACCCCCGAAGGAGTCGCGACCCACAGGTTGAGAACCGCTGTGCTAGAGATAAAGAGCAGTTGTGTGTATCTTTTATAATCAAGAGGCCAAAAAAAACAGCTGAGTGAAAGAGTAGGCATTCCAGTATTAATGTGTTAATTTTTAGAAAAACAAGTACAAAATCTTTTTTAAAAATTCAGTTATGCATTTGAATATCAATATTTTCAACTATGTAAAGCAATTTGCGAACATACCACTTGAACTGTGTGATCAGAAAACTTTGATCTTAAGTAGTTTGTATCAGGAACTTAAAAACAGGGTGTGCCTTCCGAAATGCTTACAGAAGTGTGCGGAGAAGCTCCAGCATTATTTCCATTCCCCTTGTAGAAGAACTGGGGTCCTCTAACCTGCCTGACACCGCCCCCCCATCTTTGTATAGGAATTTATAGCTATCTTCCTTCAGTTGTGGCCTGCAAAGTTGTTCTCCAGGCTTTTCCCTGATAATTCTTCATCTTAACACCTTGGCCAAACTGAGTCTTAAAGATACAGAGGCGCTCGTTGAGGAGCCCCTTGTGGACCAATGGGATACAAAGTAATTGCTCAGAGCCCTCCTGCTGTGCCTGGCAGATAGAGAGGCTTCTGACAGCTCTGAGCATCCCTGGGTGGCAGGCAGGCAGGGAATGGAGTGCATGAAGTTGGGCCTTGGAAATGAGCTGTGAGCCCTTAAGGTGCTGTGACATAAGGATGCTGCCAGCCTGGAACTTCCTTGTGGGGATGGCTTGCCTTCCCTACACTTACTAGGCAGGTTCTAGTCAGACTGAAAGGTGCATGTCCATCCCTCCACCCCCACCATGTGTTCAGTTGGGGCCTCTGGACAACTTGGGAGGGTGCCTCACACTTAAATTACTGATAGGGGCTTATGTAGTTTGAGATTAGGACTGTTCTCAGAAGCTGGTGCCCGCCAAGACCTCTTGCTGCAGTAGGGCTATCTTATGAAGATAGACCGTGAAGTGACCAGAATGAATAAAGTGATAAAAGCAGGGATGCACTGAGCAAGGAGAGCGCGAGGAGCGCTTGGAATAACTTTTTCTGACAGCACTCCGGACAGTGAGGCTGAGCCTGTGCAATTGAGACCGCTCCAGAAAGCCAGGGGTGTTTGTTTGCTATGGAAATACCGTATTCCAAAGAAGGCATCAGCATTCTGTGGCTGTGTTGGGAAATGTGTTCTATAGTCAGAATTGATTTAAGTGGAAATCACACACCAAATTTTGAAAGGACTTAGTATGAAAAAAAGTAAACCATCCTAACTTTTTTATGTTGATTATATGCCAAATGGTATTTTGGATACATTGGATCAAATAAAATACGGCAGTAAAAGTAATTTTACCTGTGCCTTTTACTCTTTTTCATATGACAACTAGAAAATTTTAAATTACCTAAGTGGCTCCTGTCATATGGACAGCAAGTGCCAGCGTCAGAGGCAGGCCCTGCTGAGGATGTGCCGTGGGCGCCTCTCTCTGTGTCACACACTGGCAGCCTGGCCTTGCCCCAGGGCTCAGGTAGACCTTTGCTCTACACGTCACATGATGCACGTGGGGACTCTCCCGAACTCTGCATCCTGCTGTCTGTTGGCCCTCAGGCCTGTACTTCCTTCCCTGTCTAGCTTGGGCTGGTCCCCTTCACGTCCGCCTCTGACCTGCACGTCTCCTCTACTCCTCTGTTTCCACACTGCCTACCTGCAGGCAAAAATGTCCTCTAGACACCTGAACAGTCAGCATGTTCGAACACCCAAGTTACCCGAAGCCGCCTTCCTCCTCTGTCCCTTCGCCCGGAGTAGGACGCTGTGTGAACACCTTTGCCGAAGCTGGACACACACAATCATTCTTGAGACCCTAGGCAGTGTCGACCGTGATAAAGATAATAGCTAGTATTTAACGTTTGCTAGATACTGGGCACTTGCCAGACACATAGTTAATTTACTGCTTATAAGATTTCCATGAGGGAGGTATTATTTTTATTGCCGTTTTACAGATGAAAAAACTGAGGCACAGAGACATCGAGTGACTCAAGGTTGAACAGTTTGATGGCAGCATTAGGGTATTGACCCTGCCAGCCCCAACTTCAGACACAGCTCTCCATGTGCTCCCAAGTCAACTAGTCATCAGGTATATCCAATCCTTGTCATCTTCCTTATCCCCTTGGCTACCTGGTGGTTCACCCTAGTTCCCTTCTCTCCTGGAGCATGGGAAAGCATTTGTAGCCTCCAGTCTCCCCTTTCACTGTGCACGCAGCCAGTGAGGATCATTTAAGGTGCAGTGCTGACTGTCTCACTCCACAACCTGAAGCCCGGGCAGGCCTGCCTTGCTGCCACATCCCTGTTCCCCTTTACCATCTGGACCCTGCTGCCACTTTTCCCTCCCCAGGATGTTGCACCCTAACCCCCAGGCTAGGCCCTAGCTGTTTTCTTTGCTTGGAATGTGGGACAATGAGGAAGACAGGCTTGATCTCAGAATGTGATTCCATGTCATAGGAACTGGGTGACTTTGGGAAGCTCTCTTACCTCTCTGTGCTTGAGATTTCTCTCTGAAAAAACAAGGATAGCAAGAGGGTTGTTGGAAGAGTTGAAGGAGTTGATGCATATCAAATGCTTAAGACACTGGTGGGGGCTCCTTAGTGCTGCATCTTTAGTCCTTGAACGAGAGTGGGGACAGGGACGTACCCAAGCGTCAAGTGAATCATCAGAAGGTTGATCCCCGGTCTAGCAGGTGGTAGGCATGCTTTGTGGCTTCCTCCACCCACCCCTAACCTCTGTCCTCCCAGCTGCTCGCTGTCTCCCAGAGCCCTCCTACCCGTAATCTACATTTTAAGTTCTCTTTCCCCCCCTTTTTTTGAAGGGTATTTCTTTGACTGCATGTCGTACTTTAGTAGAAAGAGGGTGACAGAAAGCTACTTTAAGCTGTCTGTCAACAGAAGATACTGGAAGTTGCTGAGGTCCCTTCAGGCAAAGATAGGAGCAAGCAAGGGGCGTGTAACCATGGAGAAAGGGTGGAGAAGAATTTCAGGATTGCAGTGTGCTCAGTGTGTTGAGTTTGGGGAGAAATCTGAAATAATTTGGTACAAGTCTAAATTATTAATGTCAAAAGCAGTAATATGTAATCAAACCTTGACCAACAAGAATCTACATAACCAGAGTGGAACAAATCTTTTATTTTACTTTTGTCCATATTGAACTTGTAGGAGAAAGAGGCGAATGGCAATCAAAAAAATTTTTTTAATTAAATGAAAAAAGTGAGGAGATAGCCTGGAATGAGTTTGAATTTGGGTCACTTCCTTCCTCTTTTTAATCATTAACATTACTGTGGAAGAACTAGTGTTCAGAATCACAGTCATGGGACATTTCTTTCATGAAATACAGATTCTTAGTTTTGGAATCACAACTTTGATTTAGAACTGGAGGAAGAAGGGAGAGATGGGCCTTTATAGCACATCACATACATTACACTTTGGAAGTATTTGCCAAGGCAAAGGAACCAACTAGAGACACTGGTTACCAAAGGCTTGAGGATTCATCCCGGATTCACTGGGACACCTGTTTCTGGAGTGTGCCAGTTCATCTGTGTCCTGCAGAGCCCTGAGTTAGACTGTCTCCTTGCCCTTTGGGCTTTCAGTCCCTCTTGGCATCCGGGTCTTAGGTCAAAATAACATGGCATTGGCTGGGTTCATAGCATTCAGTTAAGTTGCTAATGTGGATTTTAAGCCAGGCCCTGTGCATAGGCATCATTTCCATCTGGACTCTCTGAGCCGCCAGATCTTGATTTCTATTTAGGCTAAAGAACAACTTGTTCTGACATACTTTATGCCTCCTTTACCAAAGTTCAACTTATTTATTCATTCATTCAAGAGATATTTATTGAGCTTTTACTATTTGCCCGTCCCCGTAGGCTGTGGGGACACAGCAGTGAACGAGACCGACAACCAATCTTTGATGTCCTAACAGAGACTAGATGATAAACAAGGGAAACATTTGGAATGCCCAAAGGTGGAAAGTGGGCGAAGAGTGGGGAGGGAGGGAGGCAGGCAGTGCTGGGAGTCTGTGTCTTCTATCAGGTCGTCAGAGCATGTTTATTGAGAAGAGGACATAGACCAGGAATGTCCAGCCTGGAGCCCAGGCCGACTTTGAATGTGGCCCAAAACAAATTCTTAAAACATTATGAAATTTTTTTGTGACCTTTTTTTTTTTTATAGCTCATCAGCTATCCTTAGTATATGTTATGTGTGACCCAAGACAATTCTTCTTCCAATGTGGCCCAGGGAAGCCCAAAGATTGGACACCCGTGACATGGTGTCAAGGAGGGGAGAGTGGTTGTAGGAAATGTTCCCTGCTTAAGAGGCTCACATTTCATCTAGAGCTATTTGCCACCTCAATAACCAGTTGTCACTGCCTTTGCTCTGTACTCTTTTTATTAAGGTTACATAAAAGTAACACCTTTATTAGCTGAAGTGTGAGCATTAGGCAAAACAAGTGGAGAAGCAATTGCTATTGGTGGGTGTTGGAACTCCCTTCCCTCCCTTTGCATGTCCGCTAACCGTGCATGTGCCTCCTTGTCCACAGCTTCACCAACACAGGACATGATCAAACTCTGATCTTTGCCGACCCAGTAGACGAAAAATGGCCTGTCTTGGTAGTTTAATTGCACTCCTCTTACTGTGAGTGCAGTTGTCTGTGATGTGTGTTGTTCCTAATTGAATTTTCTCAGTTTTTCTTTTTTTGATAAGACTCTATCCCCTGTCTGTTTTTCAGGTGTGTGAACAGTTGTGTTCTTATTTATTTTCATATTATGATGCTTTGCTGGTGCTTTCTTCCCCAAAGCACTAATATTAAGAAAGAACATACCGCACATGTAATGGATGCCCGTTACTATTTTCCAAACTTAATTAAAATGGTCTGTAATAGTAGGCACAATCAAGAGCTCTACCTGCATACTTTGATTTTTAAGCTGAGGTACAGTCAGATGCCAAGGAATAACAATGTATAGTATGAACATAGAAGAATGTCACTTGAGATGAGCACCCACGTCAGGAAGCAGGAAGGGGGCCTGATGTATTGGTGCCCAGGGATGCCTCACAAGGGGCAATGGTCAGGCTGGGGTGACGCAGACCACCGTTCATCTGGGTACTGGCTATGGGCAGTCCCTCCCTGCAGTCCCCTTGCCTGTTTGGGCCCTAGAACCCATTTGTTTCTTCCCTTAGTCAGAGGTCTGGGGTAAAGGGAGGGAGGAGAGTCTCAGCACCCACCCTTCCTGACACGCCAGTGACCCCGAGAGCTGCTTGTATCTTGTAGCCGCGGTTGGGTTCCTGGCCATGTCCAGTGTCATCACCATGTCCGCTCCCTTCTTCCTGGGGAGGATAATCGACGTCATTTACACAAACCGCACTATGGATTACAGCAGCAGCCTGACCCGCCTCTGCCTGGTGCTCAGCGGCGTGTTCCTGTGTGGAGCTGCTGCCAACGCCGTCCGCGTGTACCTCATGCAGACTTCAGGTAAAAGCCCTGGTCTCGGGGAGCGCATCGTCCCCCCAAGCAGGCAGGGGAAGCACGCAGGCCCACGCTTTCGCTGTCTTCCAGCACCACACCCAGGGGGGACAGACGACGACGTCTGGCCAGGTGCTGAGCTGCGTGGATGGAGTCAGGTCCAGGGCTGTCTTCTCCACTCTCCTCTCACAGGAGCTGGGCTTGAGCTGTGAGGGAGACAGCCCTGTCTGCCCGCGGGGGTGGGGCTGGCGTTGGCGGCCCTCTTCCGGGAGTGGCTCCCTGCTTGTCCCCTGCAGTCGGAGCTGGCTGATCACCTCACCGCATTTCTGTGTCCAGGCCAGCGATGGCCACAATCATGCCAGACCCCGGGACGCCCGACTCGCAGTCGGTTGCTTGCCATTTCGCTAATAAAGTAAATACTCAGTTGATAATTAACCACTTCTTGCCATTTGAAAGTTCAATACAGAAAAGCGTTGCCAGGGAGGGTCACAATTAGCTTTGGGGCAGGTAGTACAGTAAAATGTCTTTACAGATAGTGAGACTCAGTCACGTTACTCATTTCCTAACTGCAGCCTCTTCCCAGCGTCCACCATCTGTAGTTACTGAGAGCACTAGCTCGTCGTGAGCACATGCCTGCCACCCACCAGGTCGACAAGTGCATCAGACATGGCTCGGGGGCCGCAGCGCCCAGCAGAGGTGATGGGCCGAGCTGCCGTGTTGGGCGTTTGCACCCACACCAAGCTGTTCCTGTTTGCTTTTACAGGTCAGCGCATTGTCAGTAGGCTGAGAACTTCCTTATTCTCCTCCATCCTGAGGCAGGAGGTTGCTTTCTTTGACAAGACCCGCACAGGAGAATTGATTAACCGCCTCTCCTCGGACACGGCACTCCTGGGGCGCTCGGTGACTGAAAACCTGTCGGACGGGCTCAGGGCCGGGGCCCAGGCTTCTGTTGGTATTGGCATGATGGTACGTTGGCCCGCTTTTGTTGACACCTCCTGGCCAGGGCTCTGCCCACTCCAGGCCTCCCTGCGTGAGGTCTGTTCTCATCACCCCGTAGCCACTTAGCCCGGAGCGCTGTCACAGGGGCTGCAGGAACACGGAGACGGCTTCTTCCTGGGTGGCCTCCCGTGCTGCATCTCTCCCCCGTGTATTCTCATCTGCGAATGGACCGCTGCATTCAGAACAGGTTACGTGGTTGCCCGGGTTTCCTGCAAATGCATGCAGGGAGAAGAACAGCAGGCAAAGGGGTGCTTTAGGTCTGCACAGCGGTTAGAGCAGTGGTTCTCACCCTTCCTAGTGCCGCGGCCCTCTAATACAGCTCCTCATATTGTGGGGACCCCCATAAAATTATTTTCATTGCTACGTCATAACTGTAGTTTTGCTACTGTTATGAATCGTAATGTAAGTATCTGATAATGTGTTTTCCGATGGTCTTAGGCGACCCCCGTGAGAGGGTCGTTTGACCCCCAAAGGGGTTGCGACCCACAGGTTGAGAACTGAAGACCCTGACTTACATCCCCCAGAGGCCATCATGCTGTCTTGACGACCAAGCAGTCACCTCCTTTCCTGCTCTCTGTGGAGGAGAGTAGACTCCATCCTCCCTGCACTGAGCACATCAGCCTTTGCTCCTTCCTCGAGTGAATCGCCTGAGCACTGTCATGTCTGCTCGCCTCGCTGCTTCAAACCATGTTGTCCTCAGCCCTGCGCTGCAAGCCACGGCGTACTTTACCCCCAGTAGCCACATTTTAAAGAGCCCAAAGAAAGATGAGATGAGATTAATTTTAATAATATATTTTACTTAATGCAATAGAAACAAAATGTTATTAATATCAGTGCAACATAAAATTATTAATTAGATGTTTTATATTATTTTTTCATATTAAGATTTCAAAAGCCAGTGTGTACTTTATACTTGGGAAACATCTCGCTCTAGATGCTAAATTTTCAATGGAAATACTTGTTCTATATTTAGGTTTCATAAAATTTGCACCTGAAAAGTAGATTGAAATACCACGTTTTCTAGACATACTGAAAGCTTTACCAATGACCGAATAGAAATGGAGTATCAGTTTTTACATTTTAATTTTAGTTAGTGAAAACAAACTAAAATTAAAACTTCAGTTCCCCAGTCATATTAAGCACATTTCAAGTGCTCAGCTGCCATGTGAAGGTATCGTTTGAGAGAGTGCAGGTCTAGGTCCCGGAATGAGGACAGTAACTGCCCTTTCTCACAACTGGGAAAGCTTAAGTTTCCATCTCTGCCCCATGTGGCATTTAGGCCAGAGCAGAGGACATGCTGCCAGAGGGAGCCTATAACTCTGATTTAGAGACAGGAGCCAGCTCTGAAATCTCATATTTCCCAGCTGGGAGAGAAGCAAAGCCTTGGAAGAAGACCCTCTCTGCACTAAAGCATCGCTTCGAAATAGTAGTACTTTTGGGGCCCTGAAGGAGTTGGGAGCCTCGTTTGTAACAGTTGAAGACCATTCAGTGAAGGGCCAGGGCTAATCCGAAGGGCTTGTCTTTTCAGGCTGCCATGATGAAGAGCCCCAGACTGGGGGCTCAAACAGCAGTGGTTTCTTTCTCCCAGTCCTGGAGGCTGCAAGTCCCAGGTCGAGGTGTCAGCAGGGCTGGTTCCTCTGGAGTCTTTCCTTGGCTTTAGGAGGCTGCCATCTTGCTGTGAGCTCACGTGGCCGTCCTTGGTGCCTGTGTGGAGAGAGCCGACTCTGGGACACCAATTCTTTTGGATCAGGGCTCCACCCTTATAGCCTCATTTCACCTTAATTTCTTCCTTAGCGGCCCCATCTTCAAATGTAGCCACATGGGGTTAGGGTTTTTACATATGACTTTTGGGGGCACATGTACATTCAGCCCATGACAGGGCTGCAGAGGTGACATCACCTGGGATCTGGTCTTTAGCTCTGGAGGAATGCAAGTATGACTTTGTTTCTCTTGCATAAGCCCCCTGGATCTGACTGATGGTAAGCCTGCTTGCATGTCCTAGTGATGGCCATGCCATCCTGCCAGTTTAGTACTTTGGATGTGAGGTCTCCCTTCCTGGCAGTGAGTGTGTGCTCCTGCTATGCCAGCACTCTTGTGGTGACAGGACCCTGCAGTAGTCTTCAGGAGACAAGAGCAAGGGAGATGGTGGTTCTGAGTCAGTGCACTCAGGTCCTGGGGGCCTCGGTGGACATTCCTGCCCCCACTGCACAGGATGCCATGCACTTGGTTCAGCCGAGCTTGGCTGCATTCAGACCCTGGAAGTGTCAGTCCTTACCTGAGTGCAGCATTGCCCTGCATGTGTCCCTGTGGGGGCCATCTTTCCAGTGCCCTGCTGGACTGGGCTTATCTGCTCTGGGTGGGTCCTTGCACCTGAAGCTACTCTCTGTCTCTGCCACCTGCTCGCTCTCCAAGTCCCACCTTTCCCCTCCCCTTGTCAAATGAGTAAATGGAGGAGTGATTGCTTGTCTAGTCTGCAACTCTTCCTCAGCATTTTAGGAGGTCTTGTACCAATTCTGCTAGTTTCTGTGCAAGTGAGATTTGGCAGATTTTACTAAGTTGCTGAGGAGATGCTTATATCATTTAATATACAATTAGCAAATTGCAGGATCGACAGGAAACCCCACCGTGTTACTTCTAGAAGTTGCCTGTTTCTTTGAGCAGCTCCAGCTGTAGGCATCTCCTCCTTGTGCTGAGTCCACTGAACTATGGAGGCCACTTTGACCCTCTCCCCACTTGTCACTGGTGTCCTCCCGCCAAGTGCTCTTGCTTGTCAGAAGATGCGTGTTTTGTGGTCTCTGTCATCTTGGTCATCTCGGTGGGACACATTGCTCTAGTGTTCAGTGTCCTTGAGGCAGTCTAGACTTGAGTACGGAGTTCCTGCTGTTGCAGGCCCGTCCTCCTGCCCTGCAGTCCCTCCTCTGTTGAACAGTGTGGCCTCATGTACACAGCACGGAGGGTAAAACGTCCCCACCCTTCCTCCAGCAGCTCTCTGTCACATTACCCTTGTGTGGCATGCTGATTGAAGATGTCCCGAATAGGATGCACAATGTATAGAGAGCTTACAGGCCTGTCTATCATGGACATACGTACTTCCCCAGTAGGCAGTAAGGACTTCTTGCTACTCTGTGTGACAAACACCTTTTGGGTTTTGTTTTTGGCAGTTTTTTATGTCACCTCATCTGGCCACTTTTGTTTTGAGTGTGGTGCCTCCAATATCCATCCTCGCTGTGATTTATGGACGATATCTACGGAAACTGACCAAAGTTACCCAGGACTCTCTGGCACAGGCCACTCAGGTAAAGGCCCTTTCACAGCATGGTACCCACTGAGTGAACTCAGGGCCAGCATGGGGGGGCACCCTAAGGGGTATGCTCAGGAATCGCAAGAAGTGCTACTTCTTACAATTGACCCCAAGATCCTAGAACCCCGAGACACTCCATTCTGCATTGGCTCACTGCCTGCATGTCAGAGTAGGTCCAACCCAACTGAACACTCCACGAACTTCTTACTTCTTATCATCACTATTTATTATAGGACAAAAAAGCTAATCATATTTTCAAAACACTTTCTGGATGCCATTCTATCCTTCATTAATTAATAAAGGTAGTTTTTCAATGCTGTCCAATAGTGTCCTTTTTAAAAATTAAAAATAATTGTTATATTTTATATTTTTAAAAAACCTTGTATGTTTCTAATTGAAAATTTGAAAATATAAAGAGAAAAAAAATAACCTACATAATCCTGCCTGTCAGAATTAACATCATTAACATTTTGGAGTCTGTCCTTTTTATGTATCTTTCTCATTGCATGGAGATACCTATCCATATCTATCTACCTCCTCTCCTGGTTATCTTTCTACCTACCTGTATATATGATGTGCATGTGTATCACCAGCAGCTTTCTGTTGTTAGTGTCTTAAAAATGAGAACCATATTTTAATTGTGCCTCTAGAAGTCTTGAAATGTGACTCTGCTCCCCCTGAAATGAGTATGTTGTTCTCCCAGCTAGCTGAGGAACGAATTGGCAATATAAGAACCGTTCGAGCTTTTGGGAAAGAAATTGCTGAAATAGAGAAATACAGCAGCAAAGTGGACTGTGTGATGTGGTTAGCGAGGAAGGAGGCATTCGCTCGGGCGGGCTTCTTCGGAGCAGTGAGTACATCATTCTGGGAAAAGGGAAAAGGGTAGATGTTATCATTGGGAGAGGCTTTTATTCTGTGTCTCTTGCCATAAATAGAAAATAATTCTATTCTAACTCAAGACTAAGAATTGCCTTCCTTAAAATATGTTTGTGAAAGAAGAGAAAAACGAGAAATGTAATTAAAGAAAAGGCAATGGGTGGTGAGACCAAACAGTATGGGTCAGGTACTCATTCTCAAAAGTGTGGTCGCGAGCATCTGGGCCAGCCTCACCTGGGGCTGGCATTCACGCAGACACCCAGCTCCCCTCTGGGCCTGCTGGGCCCGAAACTCTGTGGGCAGGCCAGCAACCCGTGTGAGCAGAGTCCCCAGGTCATTCTGATGCCGGCAGCCTGAGACCTGCTGAGGATTAACCAGAATAACCTCAGTGTACTTTAAGAAGGACGTAATGTAAAAACGACCACATCGATCACAATGAGCTTAAATCGGACATTGATCTAGGATGTCACCATAGTCCACAGTATGTTCAAACAGGAAAGAACATCAGAGGTGATTCAGTAATGGCTGTCATTTAACAGGTAAGCAAACAGGCCCAGAGACGGCAGCACTGACCAGAGGCCACACCTAACACAGATCAGGGAGATGAGATCCAGGACTCCAGCTTGTCAGCCCAGGGTCGGCCCAGTGAGTGCCATTAGAACACATAGACAAGATGCCAGCTATGTGTTCACTTCCTCTAGGTAGAGAGGGAGCCCTGAACATTAATTTCCTTTGTAAACTGAGTAGATAGAGCAATATAGGAATCTGATGGGTGACTTACATTCTAGGTTTCCATGTTGATGAGATCATTTCCTTCCATATTGCAGTATTTTAAAAGTATTTCTTATTTGAAATTTAGATTAAAACATAATAGTTTGGAGAAAAATCTTACTGTGATAGTTAAATGCAAAAAGGAAATTAGAGGCTTGCTAATGCCTTTTGTGTTCTGGGTCTTTGGTTCCCAGCTGACTTCTGTTTTCTTCATTTGACAGACCGGGCTCTCTGGGAATCTGATTGTGCTTTCTGTCCTGTACAAAGGAGGGCTGCTGATGGGCAGTGCCCACATGACAGTGGGTGAACTCTCTTCCTTCCTAATGTATGCTTTCTGGGTTGGATTAAGCATTGGAGGTATGTAATTTGAATAGGCTTGGCGAGTTACAAGTGAAAAGTCAGCTTCTGAAATTAAAACTTAACTTTCCCATTACTCCACCTCTCATCAATTAACGTCAATTCCAAAAACCATTTTCCAAAATGTTATTCTAACTTGACTTGGAAAGGAAACATAAAGATATGGGTGTGATTGTCCCTGAGCTGGGAGTTTCAGGTTATTGCGGGCCTCAGTCCCTCACTGTGCTCAGGGTCATCGGGAGGAGCACTTTCTAACCAGCATGCTAAGATGCCTGCCCACTTTGTGAAGTGGGTGCAGGGAGGAGGGAGGACGGTGTGAACAGGTGTGTCCAGGAGACCCACAGTCCCTTGGGAGTGAGAGTTTCACAATCAGCAAGTCACTGGGGAAGAAAAATCCTTTTGTACAAAGTCAGCCACATTCAAAACTAATGAACAGTCAAAAAACATAAATGATAAAGTACATGAAACAGAGTTGCTTGCTTTGGTCAATAATCTGAGTTCAGCTCTTAGTGTCCATTTCTTGGTGAAGGGCGGCAAAGCTGTGTGGAGTCTGTGAAGTCTTTTCTGTACCTCTCCTGCTTCCCCAGCCAACAAGCAGTGAACGAGTTTCTGCTTTTTGTTTTCCTTCCTCTTTGAAAACCGAGGTGGGAGGGTTAGATAAATAGCTTGAGGTCCGATTACTGGAACCCGAGTACCCCACCGTGACACCTCAGCACAGGCTTTTTATTGTCAAGATTTTGTTAAAGACTTTTCCTTAGACATCTGCAGGCAAGTGAGGATACTTTCTGCACTGAGGTTTCCAGAGACGCCTGAAAGTAGCATTTTAGTTCTGCTGACTGGTCTTGAAGGGAAACCTGATGAAGACATTTCAGGCTGCTGAGTGACTTGAGAAGCCAGAGGGTCAGTCAGGAGGATCCAGGGACAATGGTCTTGCTCTTTCTTCTCAAGCCCCGGGGTGGAGCCCGCTGGAGAGTAGGGTCCTGCAGCGGTGTGGTCATGTCCCACCTCAGAGTGGATCTGCCTGCCACCACCCTCTCTATAGCCTTTCTGTTCACATTCCACACTTGACCACTATCAGCTTTCATTCCTGGCTTCCCCTAAGATTACGTTTTCTGCCACAGTTGATTTCATCTTTTTTAGTTGCTCCTCATTCCCCAGCCCCTTCTTTCCTATACTATTTAGCATTACAGAAACTACCTCATCAGGACAAAAGGGAGGGTGTTCCACTGCCCCTTCCCCCCACTTTTGTCCTGACAAGTTCACACTCGGTGTCTTGCAGAGTTAGATTGGAAATAGTTGGAGTCAACCAAGAGCCAGTCGCCTCCCGGGTTACAGGGGGAGCTGCAGAGGCTTTGTGTGCACAGAACTTTGGGAGAAATGTGACTTTGTTCATCACAGACTACCCTATCACTCTGGTCAGCTGCCTTGTGTAACAGCTGACATGTGGAGATGGGGGAGAGGTAAGAATATGGGTGGGTTCCTAGCGACCTATCACCTCCAGTTTCCCACAACTTAGACAGGTGCCTACGGCTTTGGGAATTTAAGTCACCAAGCTGAGTTGGATTTTAAATGCTTTTGTGAAGCTCACTGTTTAAAGTAATTCTAAAGTAATGAATCTGCAAGCAAGAAATTCTGTTTTATTTATTAAATAAATGAGAATTTGTACATGTTGATTTCTATTTAGCATCCTAAAACAAAAATTAAATTTCACATTTTCTTCTGAGAGTGGGTCTGAAGTGCTGTTTAAAGAAAAGCATTCATGTTTATTTTGTACCACAGAACATTGTACATCTTTCTACTGAACCCCAAAGAATTTTTCTTATTTTATTTTGTTATTGAGGTAAAATTCATGCAACATAAAATAAATCATTTTAAAGCTAAGAATTCATTGGTATGTAGTATATTCACAATGTTGTGCAGCTACCACCTCTACTTAGTCCCCACATATTTCCGTCACCCTGAAGGAGCACCCCCTTTCCATTCAGCAGTCTGTCTCCATACCCCTCCCTCCCTCAGGCCCTGGCAACCACCACTTGCTTTCTGTCTCTGTGTACTTACTTATTCCAGATATTTCATGTAAATGAAATCATGTACTATGTGGCTTTGTGTGTTGGCTCCTTCTGCTTAACATGTTTTCAGAGTTTACCTACACTGTAGCATGGATCAGTACTTCCCTCCGTTTCATGACTGAATAAACTTCACTGTATAGCCAGACTGCATTTGGTTCATCCAGAGCCATTTGGTTTTTGTGTTTTGCAGAGTCTAAGCTCTTTGCTAAGTTGACAGATGCCTTCCCTTCACCTCTCTCTTCCTACCCACCTCTCTTTCTTTCAATTAATAGACTTTTTTAAAGAGGAATTTTAGGTTCACAACAAAATTGAACAGAAATTACAGAGATTTCCCATATACTTGCTGCTCCTACAGAAGCACAGCCTCCCTCCTTTACTACCAGTGTCCCCACTGGATGGTACATTTGTCACAGCTGACGAACGTATATGGTGTACGTTCTATGGGTTTGGCGAATGACATATAATAAATGTTTCAACCATAATAGCGTCCTACAGAATAGTTTCATTACCCTAAAAACCCTCTGTGCTCTACCTAGTCACCTCTTTCTCTCCCTCCCCATTGCAGCCACTGATCCTTTTACTGTCCCTGTGGTTTTGCCTTTTCCAGGATGTCTTAGAGTTGGAATCACACAGCAGGCAGCCTTTTCAGACTGGCTTCTTTCACTTATAATGTGCATTGAAGGTTCCTCCACCTCTTTTCGTGTCTTGATAGCTCATTTCGTTTTAGTGCTGAATATTATTCCATTGTCTGGTGGGACCACAGTTTATTTATCCATCACTTACCAAAGGCTGTTGTATAATATCCACGTGCAGGTTTTTGTATGAACGTGGGTTTTCAACTCCTTCAGGTAAGTGTCAAAGAGCATGAGTGCCGAATTGCATGGTAAACAAGTGCAATGTCTGGTGACCATCAGTTTTGTAAGAAACTCCCAAACTGTCTTCCAAAATGGCTGTACCAGCTGCACTCCCACCAGCAATGAGCGGGAGTTCCTGTTTCTCCATGTCCTCGCCAGCGTTTGTTGGTGTCAGTGTTCTGTTTTTACCATTCTAATAGGTGTAGTGGTACCTCATTGTTATAATTTGCAATTCTCTAATGAGATATCTTTTCATATGTGATTTACTGTCTGTCTTTTTTTGGTGAGGTGTCCAGGTCTTTTGCCTATTTTTTAATTGTGTTATTTATTATTGTTTTAAAAATTTATTTTTATTGTCAGACTTATTAGGGTGATGTTGGTTAACAAGAATTACATGGGTTCCAGGTGTACAATTCTACAATACATCATCTATGTGTTGCATTGTATGTTCACCACCCAGTGTGAGTTCTCTTTCCATCACCATATATTTGATGCCCCTTCCCTCCTCACTTACCCCTCCCCCCTTGCTCTCAGGTAAGCACTAAACTATTGACTGTACCCACAAGTTTTTGTTTCTTTGTTGCATTCAGTTTTATATTCCACATATGAGTGAAGTCATAATGATTCTTGGTTTTTTCTGTCTGGCTTATTTTGCTTAGCATGATGATCTCAAGGTCCATCCATTCTGTCACAAATGGCAATATTTCATCTTTTCTTATAGCTGAGTAATATTCCATTGTGTATATGTACCACAGCTTCTTTATCCAGTCATCTATCCAAGGGCACTTTGGTTGTTTCTGTTTTCTTCTTGTTGAGTTTTAAGAGCCCTTTGTATATTTTGGATTACAGTCTTTTATAAGATAAATGCAAAGATTTTCCTACAGTCTGTGGCTTGTCTTATTCTCTTCTCAGAGCATAAGTTTTTAATTTAATGAAGTCTAACTTAACGAATTTTTTTCTTTCATGGATCATACTTTTGGTGTTATATTTAAAAAGTCATTGCTGAACCCACAGTCATTTAAGTTTTCTCCTATGTTGTCTTCTGAAAGTTTCATAGTTTTCCATTTTACATTTAGGTCGGTAATTCATTTTGAGTTAATTTTTGTGAACAGTGTAACGTCTGTGTCTAGATTTATTTTTTGTATGTAGATGTCCAGTTGTTCTGGCACCATCCTTGAAAAGACTTTCCTTGCTCCACTGAATTGCCTTAGCTCATTTGTCAAAGGTCAGTTGATTCTATTAATCTGGGCCTGTTTCTGCCCAATGCATTTTTAATTCAGCCTGAAAGTTTTAATCCAGTATGTCTTACACAAATATACATAAATCCATGCACAAATAATACCTTAGACAGAATATTTGAATTGCCTTTTCCCAGCATCCTTACTGAGGGGCAGTGTTTCAAGTCTATATTCTGGCACTTGAGAAGGACCAGAGTACTTGGTGTTTAAGTTAATTAAATAATTAATTATATATTATTTAATTCAAAGGTGACTATCTTTTTATTAGAGTATAGTTGACATACACTACTACATTAGTTTCAGGTGTATAACATACTGATTCTGCATTTGTATACTTTATGAGGGAATCACCACAATGTCTGGTGACCGTCTGTCATTATCCAGAGTTATTATGATATCATTGACTCTATTCCCTGTGCTGTACATTATATCTTCATGACTTACTTATTTTATAACTGGAAGTTTGTACCTCTTACTGACCTTCATCTTTTCTACCTGTCTTTTTACCCCTCCCATATGACAGCCATCAGTTTCTTCTTTGAATCTATGAGTCTGTTTCTGTTTTATTTGTTTATTCGTTTTGTTTTTTTAGATTCCATATGTAAATGAAATCATACAGTATTTATCTTCCTCTGTATGATTTATTTCAATTAGCATAATACCCTCCATCCATGTTTTTGCAAATGGTAAGATTGCGTTCTTTTTTATGAGTAATATGTACCACCTCTTCTATAGCTATTCATCCATTGATAGACACCTAGGTTATTTCCATGTCTTGGCTATTGTAAATAGTGCTGCAATGAACATAAGAATACATATATCTTTTCAAATTAGCATTTTCATTTTCTTTGGATAAATGCCCAGAAATGGAATTGCTGGGTTATATGTAGTTCTGTTTTTAATTTGAGGAAACTTCATACTGTTTTCTGTTGTGGCTGCACCAATTTGCCATCTTACTACCAGTGTACTAGGGTCCCTTTTTCTCCACATTCTCACCAACACTTACTAACTTTCTGATAATAGGAATTCTGACAGGTGTGAGGTGATGTCTCGTTATGGTTTTGATTTGCATTTCCCTGATAGCGAGTGATGTTGAGCAGCTTTTCATATGTCTATTGGCCATGTATAAGTCTTTTTTGGAGAAATGTTTATTTAGATTAGAAATCCCAGAAATAAACCCATGTCTATATGGGCAATTAATCTATGACAAAGGAGGCAAGAATATACCAGGGGGAAATGACAGTCTCTTCAGTAAATGGTGTTGGGAAAACTGGATGCAAAAAAAAAAAAAAGAATCTGGATAACTCATATATACCATATATAAGATTAAACTCAAAATGGATTAAAGACTTAAATGTAGGACCTGAAACCATAAAATTCCTGGAAGAAAACATAGGCAGTGAACTCTCTGACATTGATTTTAGTAATAAATTTTTGAGTATGTCTCCCTGGATAAGGGCAACAAAAGCAAAAATAAACAAGTGGGACTATATCAAATTAAAAAGTTTCTGCACAGTGAAGGAAACCACCAATAAAACAAAAAGACAACTTACTGAATGGGGACAAAGGTGACATAAAGAAGAGATTGCTGGAATATTTAACATTACCAAATTTCTTTTTTTCTGTTTTTGGTCTAGTAAAGGTTGAATTTTTGAGTACCTGAAAGGGTGGTTGGATTTTTATGGATATGAATTTAAAATGAATACTGGGATGTTTTATATTCCTTTTAAGTATGAGATAAGCATTATATTTTATTTATATTGCTATATTTTTTACTAGGTAAACTTTCTCTGTAACACTGTGATGTTAATTCAGTGGTCGATTAGCATGACTACATGTATTTGTAACTTTCCTGATGAAACAGTTAACCCTCATTAGAAATTAGTGACATTGGAGGAGGAGGAGCTGAGGGAGGAGAGCCAGAGTATGAGGAGACGGGGAGGGGGACGATACTGAACAGCGGTTCCCAGGTAGCTGCCTCAAATCCTTTTTAAAAGGAACAGCTTTTGTATTAAAAGCAAGTCGTTGCTGTTCTCAGGTAGGTGGGAGTAGCAGCCAGCCATTTCCTGGTTCTGGTGACGGATGTTAGCGTCTCATCCTCAGGTCTGAGCTCCTTCTACTCCGAGCTGATGAAGGGGCTGGGTGCCGGGGGACGCCTCTGGGAGCTCCTGGAGAGGAAACCTGAGCTTCCATTTAATGGTGGGTCCTGAATGCCTTTGTTCTTCTTCACTGGGATTGAACACACGTGGCTCTGGGTAATTAGGCCAGCTGTCTGTCCTACCTGTGAGGGATGAGCATGACAAGGACATCCCTGTCACGTGGCAGGGATTGTGTCATCAGAGGGGTGGACAGTAAGAGGAGGGCCCAGGGATGTCCCTGAGAGCACGAGGCCGAGCACTTGGTGTGCCGCCTGTGGTTTACCTGCACTAGCAGGATGGCGGCAAGTACAGTGCAGACCGGCCAGTAGGAAGGGCCCCTGACTTAGTGATGTTGATGTTTGTGGGAAGGGAGGAAAGAAAGAGGCATCACACATGTCAAAGCCTCTAAATTCTTTGGCTTTTGGGGTCAGGGCATGTTGGTGCAGCTGATTGTCCAGAACAGTCTCCTCTGTCACCTGCATCCCTGGAAGCAGCAGTCAGGGCTGCCGTGTGGCCCAGGCTCAGAGTGGCTGTGAGCATTAACACTCTCCAGTCCTCGTTAACCCTGGGACATGGTTGGTTAGCCCAGTGCACGCCCGGTGCTCTCCAGCCTCACAGTCTGGGGATGAGCCCAACAGGGAGAGCCTGGCCACCTCTCCCAGGTCAGCAGCAGGATAACAGCAGGGCAGCATGGACCTCTGAACCCCTCTGGCTCCATGGCTGTTGTGCAGCACCCCCGTTTATCATTATCACTTTCTTAAACCGTCAATTTCCAGTAAGTGAGATAAACCCTGGACTGTAGGAGCTACAGGCAGTGGGAGGGTGGAAGCTAACTCCCTTAGCTGGGCGGGTTGTTGGCCCTAGGTCTCAGTGTCCTGTTGGTAAAGCTGAAACCATCGTGTCTCCCTCTCAAACAAGACCGCCTATGTGTAGTGCCTTGGACAGAGTGGGTGGCCAGCAGGCTTGGTGAGCCTCGTTCGGAGGTTTCTTCCTGACTCCTCAGTAAGAGCTCCCACCCTTGGACCAGCCAGACATGTGGGAGCTGACTTCGGCCGTGGGTTTGGTGCTTGCACTGAGTAATTAGTATTCCATCTTATGTTTCAGAGGGGCTTGTCTTAAATGAGAAGAGCTTCCAGGGTGCTTTGCAGTTCAAGAATGTGCACTTCGCCTACCCAGCTCGCCCAGAGGTGCCTGTATTCCAGGACTTGAGCCTTTCTATCCCATCAGGGTCTGTCATGGCGCTGGTTGGCCCAAGTGGCTCTGGCAAGTCAACAGTCGTATCCCTCCTGCTGAGGCTGTACGACCCCGTTTCTGGTGAGGAGTTCCCACATTGTAGGGCAGGACTCTCTGTGCCCTGGCAGAGGTTCCCATTATGCAGAGCATGTAGTAGAGGAGTTCTGAATGCCAGGAGAGAAATCCCTTCAACAAAGCTGTCACTTTTAGGGCCATGGCATCTCACACAGACAGCCTGGCTGGCATTTGGTATATCTCAGGTCTGACTTCTTCGAGTCCCGAATGGCTTCCTGAGTTGTACCTCCTCATTCCCCATGCTGGGGTCTCCTTCTGATGTCCCCATCAGGAGAGAGGTGGGCAAGACCACTCAGTGACTGTGAGCATCACTGCCCCCCACAGTACCATGGGGCAGGGTCGCTGTGCCAGCTGAGAAATTCAGTGGTTAGTGAGCAGACCTTGTCAATTGGTGACTCCCTGCTCTGTGACCACTGATGCTCCTGGGGAAAGTTTAGGTTTTCTTAATGGATTTTTCTCATGGTTTTTATTTTAGTTTTAACTGGACCACAGCATCTTTTAGAGCAAAGTACACAACATTATTTTACTTTATATCTTTTTGTTACTGAGATACAATAGACCTGGAGCATTATATTAGTTTGAGGTGTGCAGTGTTATGATTCAGTAATTGGATATGTTGCAGAATGATTACAACATGTGGACTTTATATCCACCCCCACACCCAGTTACAAAATTTACATCCTTCTTTATATCAGAGCTTGGAGTACATACTCTATATTGATTGAATTTTAGATTAAGAAAACAATGGTGTTTTTCAGCAAGAAAACAACTGTTAGTAAAAATCAAATCATGAATTTAAAAAGAGTATGTTTTGTGGTCCTTTGTACCTGAACTTTTTATTTAAAACATAAAACAGTGAGAGCTTGTTATGTGCCAGATAATTTTTTGAGTTGCAGATCCTGACCCACAGAATCACCAGCTGTTAAAATGGGTGTTAGTACGCTGCCTCTGGAATCACTGTCTTGATTTACTCTCTACTTGCTATAAAATTCTGAGTTTAGAAAAATCCTAGTTAGATGGTGCCAATCAAGTCAAAGTATTGAGAAGTTTCTTCATCACGGTGAATCAAGGAGAAAAGGAACTATGCTTCAGTTCCTACATTGTGTAGCCCTTAGAGCATTTGTACTTTCATAGTCAAAGACCTCAGGTTTTTGCCACTTTCTGCAATTTTATAGCTAGCTTGCATAATTACAGTCCACTAACTGAGAAGGAATGGCATTTCTTATGTGAGTCAGTCATCACCAAGCATTGTTGAGTTCCCTCTCCATGTAGAATTAATTCTGTGAGCTAAGTAAGGTCTGTTACATCTGATTAGTTAAAAGTTCTGCCTCAGTCTCTATCTGAGTCTTAGCTTCAGATAACACATTCTCCTCCAGCTGACTCTGGGCAGGAAGGGTTGGCTTGAGGAGTAAGAAAAGAGCTCAAAAATCACTGGAGGGGTGAGCTCCCAGGACGCTTCCTCAGCTTCACCACAGAACCAGCCCTTCACTTGAGTTCCTGATGCTGACAAGGTCAGGCGGCTGCAGAATTAGGCAGCCTCTGTCATGGGTGCCAGCTTCCAAAGTGTGTCACCCCTGCCAGTATTGGTGCAAGTGGACACCTCACGGCCTGGCCCTCTCCCACGTACGTCTTCTGATTCTGAGCTGTGCACAGCTGCACCTTCCAGTGGAGCCCTAGCCCTCCAGGTGCCTGGGCGCTCTCTGCAGCCTTTGCAGGAAGGCAGGTGGATGAGCTCAGTGGGCCAGTCAGCTCAGCGCGGAGAAGGCAGTAGATGTGGGCAACCCACAGCGGCCCTTTTAACTCTGAAACTCCATGAACTATGTTGGCTTTAGATTCTGTTTGGAGGTTTTGCATATACTTTTAATCTTTAAAAAACTGAGTCTGGAATTTTCTGTATTTATATCAGTCTTTGCCCCACGATGCTCAGTGACCCTTTTCTTTCCTCCACAAGGAACTATCAGTCTCGATGGCCAGGATATCCGCCAGCTAAATCCAGTCTGGCTGAGATCCAAGATTGGGACAGTGAGTCAGGTAGGAGGAAAGGGTCTACTTTTATTCAACTTGCTTTTAAAATTGCTTTTGTCATTGGCTTTTTGCTTGGTGTTGAACCTCTCAAAAGAGAAGGAGTGGGAGCTTTCCAAATGTATTAACCTAATCTTGTTGACAGATTGTTTAAGTTCGGGAAGAGTGCTGTTTCTTTAAGACTTTTAACACTTTAACCAGTGGGAACGTGGCCTTTTTATCAAAAGCTGGGACTGACATTACTTTGTAATGCAGAGAATGTGATTTAACTTTTTAGCTTCTACTGACTCTTCCTCAATTCCCATTTTTATTACCAGCTGTAGTCCACTGTTTTGCATGAAGGGTTTTAGAGATAAGCAAGCAAAGACTGTGATGAGAGCCAAGGTACCCTTGCAAAAAGCTAACAGGTTTCAAGACAGAATATTAACGTAATATGGTCACTTTGATGAGGCTGTTTTCCTAAGGCCACTTGGTGCAGAAAAATGTTGACACAGCTGTTTACATTTTAATTACCGGGCTGTGTGCATAGCAGACGAAGCTGAGCCTCAGCCTCTGGTGAACTCCCTCTCAGACCTCGTCCTCACCCGCCTCCTCTGGGTGGGTGGCCCTGCACTGTAAGGGTATCAGCGGTGGGTGCGTGTTATTTATGGGATGGAGAAAGGAAGCTGGAAGTTTATTGCTGTTTAGGATCATTCCACACAGTTCTGTCATAATGTCATGTTCCCATATGGTTTGCATGCATTTTGAAATGTCCCCAGTGGATAGAGATAGAGTCCCTTTTTGTCCATAGTGGAAGGCAGGCAGATCAACTGGGGTCTTCTGGTGCCTCACAGTTACCAAGGAAGGAAACTTGCATTTATGAAGTGCCTACTCTGTGCCAGATGCCATGTGGGTGCCTACTGTGTGCTCTAATCTCCTGCAGTGTGGCAGGAATGACAGGTGATAGATCATTCCTGCTTATGGTAAAACAAGTTTTTAAGAATGTCTACTGGGTGAATTTATGGAAAATGAGGAAGTGAAACCAAGAAAACTGTGTGTTCTTTGGGAGCACTGTACTGAGCTCCATTCTATTTACTAGGCATGTTTGAAGTCTGTTTTGAAATTTGCTACAAATATGTTTTATTGCCTATTTGTAGGAACCAATTTTGTTCTCTTGTTCCATCGCTGAGAACATCGCTTATGGTGCAGACGACCCTTTGTCGGTGACTGCCGAGCAGGTAGAGAGAGTGGCTGACGTGGCCAACGCAGCTGCCTTCATTCGGAATTTTCCACAGGGATTCAACACTGTGGTTGGAGAGAAGGGCGTTCTCCTCTCAGGTACCTTGCTACTACTGCTTGGCACAAAGTCTGCTCCAGAAAGTTCCAGCGCTCATGCTGCAGTGTTGTTTTTAATTGGGCTTTGGGCTGAGAGGTCATGAAATGAGACTTTTCACTTCCTGAAATCTCGTTTGTATGTGGACAGCTCCTCAGTGCCCCGTGCTTCCTACCCCAGATTCCCGAGCGTCCCACTGAGTACTGTATTGTGCTGTGCTGGGCATGTTAGACCGGGGCTGATGACTTGTTCTCTAACAGGCCAGAGAGTAAGTAAATATTTTCGGTGTTATAGGCACATGTGGGTTCTGTCATGTAGCATTCCTGTTGGTTGGTTTCTTTGAACAACCTATGTAAAATGTCAAAGGCAGTCTTAGCTCGAGAGCCATGTGTAACAGGTCCTGGCCCAGGTCTGGGCCCGGTGTAGTTTGCCGTGGTCTGTCCCAGACGACGAGGATGCACTGTGCGAGGCCTTGCTGTTCCCGAGATGATGAGCACATCTAGTGTATTGTGTCACATTGTGGGGGCCAGGCTTTCAGGGGAAGAGAAAACTTATTTTCTATAGGAATGTTTTCATCATCAAAAATGAAATTTGAGTTTACCATAATGAAGTCATTTGGGAGGAGTGAGTCCTAAGTACTGCTCTCTGAGAATTCACCAGTTGTAACTTAGGAGTTGTGTCCCTGGGATGCAAGGAGAAAGGTTGGTGTGAGACAGAGACGAGGAAGGGGAAATGGTCCCAGACTTCCTGCTTAGCTCCTGCCCTCTCTGCAGTTCCCCCCCTCCTCCCTGTCAGTTTGTTCCCTTGCACTTAGTAGAATTTTAAAGGCTGGGGGATTCAAGTGCTTACTCTGTTACCTCCAGTTTCACAACTACGCAGAGACTGCCATCTGCCAGTTCTTCCCTGGGTGGGAGAAGACAAGAATAATGCAAGGATGGAAGGCATCAAGAACACTGCTCTGAGCTAGGACAGTAGAATGACCTGTCCCAGCATCACTGATGCCCTTTGTCCCCACCCACTTCATGTGCTGCTCAGAACCTCTGAATTCTGTGAGTTTCTGGTCTCCATGTGACACTGCAGAGTCTATGAAGGAGATGGTACTTGTGGTTAAAACCATGGCCCTTCATTGCGGAGGTTCAGACCTCAGCTCTGCCACTTACCAGCTGTGACACCCTGGACAGTTTTTCATTTGTAAAAAGGGAATAATTATAGGATCTACTTCATAGAATTTTTAAGATTAAATGAGATAATATATGTAATGCATTTGGAAAATACCTGGTACATAGGATCTCCTCAATAAATGTTAGCTACGATAATGATTATTATTTATTTTGAGGTTAATGAGGAGACATCTATTTAAAAAATAGGTTTCTGTTCTACCATCACTGCAGCGGTGACTTACTGGAAGAAGCTGCCTCCCGATGGCCACATGGCTCATCGCAAAAGCCTGTTACTAGGGCTTTTTGTTAAGACTTTCCATTCTTAACAAAACATTGTCATTGTCATTGTCAGGTGGGCAGAAACAGCGGATTGCAATCGCCCGTGCTTTGCTTAAGGTAAGCCTGAAGCCACGTGGCTGGGGGTTGTTACTGTTTTTCATTAGAGACCTTGTAATTTGTAATTGGCTATTTTTCCTCTTCCTTTTTTTTGGAGGGGGAGGATGGATAAACAGTTGACAGTTGGTGAAGGATGAGTTAGGGGGTCTCACTGAGAGCGTGTTGTCCAAAGTTAACAAGGATTTCTTGGACAGGAAGAGGCCAGTATTGTGGAGGGTTGTCAGAGGGAGAATGCTTAATACATGGACCTTCCATCAAGAAGCATGTGCTCTAACCGGTGAAACAGTGATTCTGTCAGAATGTCAGAACAATGCAAGCATGCCTCTGTGCAGTCCGCAGTCAGCTGCTGCCCTGAGCAGTGCACACTGACGTGCTTCTGCAAGACCCCTGAGGAGAGGGTAGCTGTCCTCGTGGAGGGCCACAGACGTTGTGCTGTTAGGAAGTGATAGTCTTCCCCTTTGTGATTTACCTACTCTCATATTCACAGGTGATTTTTTAAACACCAGCTTTATTAAAGTGAAACTTACATACCATAAAATTCACCAATTTTCTATGTCCTTTTTAGTGACTTTTAGTAAATTCAGCCATCACACAATCCAATTTTAGAACATTGCTATCACCCTAAAAAGATCCCTTGGTACCCATTTATAGCCTTTCCCTACTCCCCCCAGCCCAGGGCCACCACTAATCTGCTTTGTGTTGTCTAGATTCGCCTTTCTGGTCATTTCAGATAAATGGAATCAGACAAGATAGGGTTTTTTGCATCTAGCCTCTTTTACTAACATAATGTTTTTGAGGTTCCTCCATATCATAGCCTATATCAGGGCTTTATTCCTTTCCGTGGCCCAGTAGTATTTCTTTGTATGGCTGCACCATGACTTGTTTATGCAGTCGCTGGTTGTCCCCAGTTTGGGGCCATTGCGAGTAGCACTGCTGTGAATGAATGGTGTACATGTTTCTATGTGGACATGTTTTCATTTCTTGTGGACAGCCTCCTAGGCAAAGCTAGAATTCAATGCGTTGTGTGCATCAGCTTACTCCTAGTTTTTCTTGGTTTTATATGATACTCCTAACTAAATTGTAAGCAGGTCCTTGAGAGTCTAGACTCTATCTTACTCACTTCAGATCCCCACTTCACACTGTTGGTTGATTGGCCAGCAGGATAAAAGTGCACTATGAACAATATCCAGTCCAGTGATTACTATGATGATGGTTTAAAATCATTTTAAACTCTTCCATTTATGTGCTTATCTCAGACACTCAGGATTTGTGGTTTTCTTTTTTTGTAGCAGCTTTATTGTGATATAGTTTATATACTGTGCAATTCACCCATTAAAAATGTACAGTTCAATGGGTTTTAGTGGATTCAGCATTGTGTATCCATCACCATAATCAATTTTAGAACATTTCATCACCCCAGAAGGAGACTCCCACACCCAGTAGCTGTCACACACACACAGCCCTCCCGTATTTCCCCATTGACCCCACAACCCCAGGTAACCATTAATCTACTTTCTGTCTCTGTAGAGGTGGATATTTTCTATAAATGGAGTCATACAATATGTAGCATTTTGTGGCTGACTTCTTCACTTAGCAGAATGATCTCAAGGTTTATCTGTGTTGTATCATATATCAGTACTTAATTTATTTTTATTACTGAGAGTTTATATTTTTTTTAACAAAATTATGTTTTCTTTTCTTTTTTTGATGTTTTTTCTTCTTCAGAATCCTAAAATTCTTCTCTTAGATGAAGCAACCAGGTGAGGCTATCTTAATACTATGTGTAATTGTATTACACCAAATTCTTCCTTTACCAAAGACTTAACTATTCTGTACTTCACAGTGGTACAGCTGAAAATGCCTTTTCCCCCTTAGACTTGAAAGTGACTGAGTCTGAATTAAAAACGACAGTTGGGAGGCAGTGCGAAGGCTAAGCTATAAGTTAAGGTTCTGGTTCCAATTCAGAAATATTTGTGATGAACCCCTACTCACTTTAATCAGCTATGTGCAGAATGCTTTTCTACTAATGTGATAGTAGTTCTGTGGGAATCAGGAGTTCCAAGCTTCTTTTTATATTATCTTTATAATCCCAAATATATATTGGAGACCCAAGAAGTCACACTTTTGATCCTAATTAAAATGAAGGGCCGCTGTCTGTAGCAGGACACGCGAGTGTATAGTATCATGGCAGTAACACATTTGCCTTCTCACTTGGTTTTCCGGGTTAAGTGCACTGGATGCTGAAAATGAGTACCTGGTCCAAGAAGCTCTGGACCGCCTCATGGAAGGAAGAACAGTCTTGATCATCGCCCATCGTTTGTCCACCATTAAGAATGCCAACATGGTAGCTGTTCTTGATCAGGGAAAAATTACTGAATGTGGGAAACACGAAGAACTGCTTTCAAAACCAGATGGGATATACAGAAAGTTAATGAACAAGCAAAGTCTTATTTCAGCATAAAGGAGCAATTACTGGTAAACTGAGTATGAGAGACTTTAAAGCAAAACCACATTACAGAGGCACAGGAAAAAAACTTCAGAGATGGTATGGAATCTGTAAATCACACTTCAAGTTATTTGAAATATGCCTGGTTTTTTTCAAATTGTATAAAATATTGTTTTGAGATGTACCTGTTCTCAAGACCTTTTTATTCAGAGTTTTAATAATTGTAACTTTCTAAATGTCTATAGCACTGAAGTTGTTTTCAGGTTTTGTACTTTTATCTTGGAATATTTTAATTACTATAGCATGGCAGCTCATTTTTTTACTTGCTGTTATAGATGGAGGCTATTGTCGAATGACAACTTTTAAAGGGGAATTATGAATAAAAAGCCTAATTATTTTAGGCCAGTTTGCCAATCAAAGTGTAATTCTCTTGACAGTGTGACAGAAGATGAAAATTAACCCTTTATTTTTATCATGATAATGTCATGAAGCAAATCTGACTACCATACATACAGAAATAGTTAATGTCACATGGTGAGAAGGGGACATTTATATTCTCCCATCTCCTGTGTCTTCAAAGATGTGACAGTATAGGAGTATGTGTTCTTCTGGGATGACAGTGCATTTGGATGTGTGTGGTTTTCAACATTTTTGGCACATGAGAGCCTGATGAGTTTTAAAAAGGGAAGAAGCCCTATGCTTGGACTAGGAAAACTTCTATTTTCATTACGCACATATTTATTCCTATGAGTACTATGGGAAGTGAGGTGTGAACTGCCAGGTATTATCGAGAGAGATGTAAAAAATGTAAAAATTTTACATTATGTTGACTGAAGGCATATATTTTGAAAATTGTATTTTAAAAAATTATAATCCCTAATCCAAATGTGATGGCTTCTATCAGTTATTTAAATACTTTAAAAATTTCATTCAATGAGGCTAAAATCCAAATAATATAATTTTCAACCTTCTAAAAGATTTTAAGAAAGTTTAGAAGTTCTTGCTATTCTGTAGAATATCAAGAAAACTTAAGAACTTGTCACTCTTTTGTAAAGAGGACAATAACACTTTTTCTTTTATTTATAATTATAGTTTTATTCACCTAAATGTCTGAAAATTCTTAAAGCACTGCCGACAACCATGGGATTTGCCATATTTCCTATCAGTGCTATTCATTTGCTGTTGCCTCATGAAAAAAGTGCTTTTTCTGCATTGATGATGCCAGACTGAAGAAGTGACTATGTCAATATAATTAAAATGGAAGTTTTCTCCTGTACTAAATTCCCTCCTTATACTGGAAGAAGAGACCACTATTTCATGATAAACATGGAATATTATATTTCATTCTATATAAGGGAATTTGTTAATAAAATGAATTCAATGAATAAATGAACTAAGTGTTCTTTAAATAAACAGTATATATGTGACAGTCATTTACACAAACGTGTATACTTTAAACAGTTTGGTGTTATGGTGTGGTCCTCAGAAAGCAAACAAAACAGAGTTAAAAGGTTGGATCTGAGGGAAATCTCTTTGTGCCATAGAGATACTTACAAAATTGAATTTGATGACTATATTTTATTTTCTAATACATGATGTTCAATTGTGTTTTTAGGTAACATTTATATCCTGGATTAAAATTTATAGAGAACTTTATCTGTGTTTGCCATTTCTTATAAAACTTTCTTACTACATTCAGTTTCTTACTAGAATTTGGCTATGGAAATTCAGGAATAAAAAATCAAGGTTACAAGTAGAGAAAAGTGAGAAGTAATGACAAGTTCCATTTCTTTCCTCCTGATTGGTAATGTTCTTATTTGTTTGCTGTTTATAATATAAACATTCTGTTTAGTTCAGTAAATAACTACCCCTCTCTCCAGCAGACATGGAACTGTGTTGTGGAGTTGATGGCAGACAGTAGGCATAGCGTCTGCCCTGGTGGAGCTTCCATTTAGAAAGAGGTAGGGCAGAGAAAAATTAATTACAGCAAAACAGCCAGGTATCACAGAGGTGGTGTAACACTGTGTTTGGTACCACTTATTCCCAGAGTTTGCATGTTACCACGTTTGATACTTTGACACTCCTGTAATTTATACAAATACCTCTCGTTCCCATTTCACAGATGAGGAAAGAAGCATAGGCACATTATAAGTTAATTCAGCATTGATGCTGCATTCAAGAAGATGCAAGAGAAATACGAGTGGGCCAGATCATGGGGGGCCTTCAATGCCATGTCGAAAATCTTGGCTTTTATCCTACATACATGGAGAGCCATTGATGGATATGTATGTTCACATAAGCAATTCAGGAAATAAGCAAAAAGGGAGAAAATTGAAATCACCTGAAATCCTACATGTGAAGATAAATTTTTGCATTATGAGCTTAGCATTTTGTTTCTACCCTCACAGTGTTATCTTTGTGTGCAATGTCTCTGACCTTGGACCTGACTGGTTCACAGGAAATAATCACAAGCTAAACCATTATAGGCCAAACCCCTGTAAGCGCACTTTTATAAAGTAGAGGTACTTTTAGGAAGTCCATTTTATTCCATAAAAATGCTAACGCTGTTAGAAAATAAATGAAAACAAATGTAAACATTACAAAACTTATAGGTGTATGAAAGAAATACGTGAAAACTACATTGTCAGAGTTCCTTTAGAAGTGTTTTTCTGCATGTTTTTTTACATCTGAAGTAGCATGGTGTTTTCCTGGTAATCTCCATTTATTCAACTCATTCAGTAAACATTTACTGAGCATCTTGTGTTTTGTTAGTCCTGTGTAGGGTGCTGGCTGTGCCTCCCTCACAAAGCTAGTACAGGGGCCAGCAAACTAACATCTGCAAGCTCAGGATGGTTTTACAGCTTTAAATGGTTTTAAAAATCAAAAGAAAAATATTTCCTTACACATGGAAGTTACATGAAATTCACATTTCAGTGTCCATAAATGAAGTGTTGTTGGAACACAGACTCACTCATGAGCAGTATAAGAGACTGAACAGCCTCCAAGCCAAGGACACTCACTCTCTGGCCCCTGACAAAGGTTGCTGCCCTGGGGAGAAAATTAGTTGTTCTTCACTGTTTGAAGGATTTTTCAGCTACACTGAAATTGAGAGTTCTCTCAGAAAGTTCAATTACTATTAGATAAGAATAAGATGAATGCCTTGGAAACGACTGGGTGTGGATAATTTCCATGATGAGTTCTTTATTATCCCTGGCCCTCCATTTCAATAAATACCTACTGTGTTGCTGAGAATGGAATTCTAACAATTCTACCACATCTGCAGGAAATAGTTCTGGCTGTTTTCCTGTTGTTGATTGCAGAATTAGCCCTACATAAATCAAACTTTGGTCTTGTGCTCACTTCAGCAGCACATACACTAAAATTGGAACAATGCAGAGATTAGCATGAGCCCTGCACAAGGATGAAACTTTGGTTTCAACTGAAAGGGCTGTTTTTAGGGTGTCCAGAGGGGAGGCACACCTACATGTTGAGCATCTCACACATATCCATGTGTCGATGCTTGTGAGGCATTTTTATTTTAATAAAACAAAAATGGGCTTATATGGGACATATTATTTTTAACCAACCTGATTTTTTATTTGATAACAATGTTTTCCTACATCTTTAAAGCATTCATTACACACTTTTGTTAATCATATAGCATTCTATGATGTGAACATACTGTAAGTCTATTGTTAGGCATTCATCTTAGTTTCTATATTGTTTGCTAGTATAAGCAATACTATCAATATATCTTTGATTTGATTTTTTCAGATAAATTTCAAGTGAGATGGTCATGTTTAAAGAGCATATACAAATTATATCTTTTTGATAGTCATCTTAAAAGATGATTCATTTATAATCCCACCAAAAGTGTGTACAACACCTATTTCCCCACAGCCTTTCAACATGAGCTATTTTCATTTTGGTAATTCGATAGGCAAACTGTGCTGATGGGTGGTTTAATTTCCAGTAATTAACAGTGAATTGAGTATCTTTTCCTGTGCTTTGGTCATTTCCAGTCTGCTCTTCAGCCAGGTCATACCCTTCAGACATTTCCATTTTTCTGTTGGGGTGGCTTGCTTTCTTCTTTTCTTTGAAGAGTACTATTCTATTGGAAATATTTTTTCATCATCTTGCTTGCCTTTCTATTATGTTTGTGGTTTTTGACACAAAGGAAGTCATATCTGTAATATACTAATTCTCACAAGTGGGCACTATTAGTAAATTAACAGAAGCTCAAAAAGGTGACACAGTAAATAGCAGGGGTGAGATCTGAAGCAAGTCCCATTTAAATCTAGAATCTATACACTCTCAAATTCTACACCTGTGAGTATCAAAATGTGGTCGCCAGGTAGCGGCGCCACACCACCTGGAAACTTGTTAGAAATGCAAATTTTCCCGCGTCAGCCCAGACCTACCGAGGCGGATGCTCCTAGGGCCGGCTCAGCAGTCGGCTTCCCAAGCCCTCCAGAAGACGCTGATGCTTAGCTCTGAGAGCCTTCGCACAGTACCATCCTTTCTCCTAGATTTCTAGTGTAAGCACCTACAGTACATACAATAAGGTAGAAAATAAATAACGAAACGACAGCCATAGGAAAAGGTGGGACGCTGAGGCGTGATACAGAAGCACTCGTGCGGTCCCCTGTGGGTTTTGACTGAGATCTGCATGAAGATAGGGACTTGTGATCACCAGCGCGGATGAACCTGTGCAGATCTGAATGGGAAAACGACAAACCTAGAGAAGAAACGTAATACTGAGCGTGGAACCAGGGTCAGCTTTAGAGTTCCTCTCCCTTCTCGACAAGGATACGACCACTTATATTTCCCAACAGGCTCTGAAAGAAACGGTGAGCAGACAGGCTCTGCGGGCCTGCTGTGGGAGAGGCAGCCCCACCCCGGAGTCCAGACGGCCACCTGCCTTTCTACTTTCTCTTCCCTGCAAGGCCCGGATTCTTGCAGCTCTCGGCTGGGACCCGAGGCCAACGCCTCCACCACGTCCCGCGGCTCCGCGCTGAGCGTGACGTCATCACCACGCGCCTTCCCATCTCTACAGCCCTGGCATGTCCCACGGTGCTGCGCTTTGACGTAATCAAGGCGCGCCTCCCCTCCTCTTGAATGTTTAAGCTCCGTGCGCGGGCCGAACTCCTATTCCACGGCCCGAATCCGCGCGCTGTTTGTCACCTCTACCTTCCGTCATGTTCCCGGCCGTCTCCTCTCCGCGGACTCCGGGACCCGGGGCCCGAAGAGGCCCGCTGTGCGGACTTGGGCCTGGCTCCACGCCCCGGGCGACAAGCAGAAAGGGTCTGACCCTGGGGTCTGCAGTCAGCTCTCCAGTGCTCTTCTCACCGGTCGGCCGGCGTAGCTCGCTGAGCTCGAGGTAGGTGATCGTCCCCGGTTGAGTTGGGCACCCACAGGCCCACTGGCCTCGGCAGGCCTGATGGGGTAGTGTCTTCAGGAGCCTCTGCAACCGGAGGCGGCAAGGGAGAATGCCAAAGTATTGGAAGATAAGACTTTGGCCATCCTTGCGGCTTATTTCAGCCTCCCTGTGTGTAATTCATCAGTTGAGTCTTCACTTTGTACTTTTCATGGAGTGATGTTTATGTGGACGTGAAGAACAAACGATTTGAATTAGTGGTTTCATGCCTCTCTCTTACTACCCCTGGGATCTGGTGTAAGTTACTCCTCATTCTTCATCTGCGAAATGACGGTGGTAATATCTGACCTGAATTTGCTTCACTGATGCCAAAGAAGGCAATGTGAAATGCCATAATGCAGATGTATAGTGATGGTGGGAATGAGGACCTCCAAACCTGGAAAATCATTATGTATTTCCTAACGTGCTAACTGCTGTTAGTATCTGCTGATTGATCGTTATAAAGAGCTTTTAGCTACAGAATTTAACATGTAGCCAAATTAATAGGGTAAAGGCTTTCCATAAGCAGTGAGATAAGAATAGTTTTGTGGAGACTTACTGTAAAGCTATGAAAATGAATGCAGTGATTGTGAACTGGAACAGAACATAGTCCAGAAATATACCCATGTATATATAGCCACCAGATTTGTGATAGAGGTTTTATCTCAGAGCAGTACAGAAAAAGATGGTCTTTTCAATAAATAGGCTGAGTTCGCTTTCTAAATTGATGAAAATTATATTAGCCTCCTACCTCATATCATACACAAAAATCAATTCTAGGTAGATTAGGAACCTAAACTAAAAAGCAAAATAAAAGTTTTCAAAGGATGATGTAGGATAATAAATCAATAAAAAAAATAATTTTGTGAATAAATAAAAGCTTCATGCACCAGTGCCCATTACCAGCCCAAACCAACCCCACCCTTCATAATCCAGATAGAACTTTAGAAGGTAACATCTTTCTGAGTAGTTTCCTCTGAATTCCTATATCAAAAATGAGTTTTCCCCTGTAGGAAAATGTTAATATTGAGACTTGAACTTATAGTAAAATTGATCTATAAAATTTTGTGCTATCTTAAGGAGAAATTATTTGTATCCTTGACTTTTGTGTTTTGAAAAGTGCTCTTCAAAATGCTGATCTTGTTAGTGTTTTCTACTCCTTTAAGAAAAGACAGAAAATATAAGCCATACTTTAATTTTCTTTTTAATTTCTTAACCTTCTGGTGATGATTTAAAGGAAAACCTTTGTTATAATACTCTGTCAATAAACAAAGCTCTTTACCAATCTGTATGTGCATCTCCTCATTTAATTTCGTGGTAAGAGATAGTATAACTTTTATACTGGTAACTTTACATTATTTTTCTGAATGTGAAAATGAAGGTGAGAAGGAAATACACCTGCCGTTGAAGACTAGGTAACAGCAGATGTTCATGACCCGTTTAATTTCTTGCTTGATTATACTGATCTGGTAGATTCTTATAATTCTAGTGGTGATGAGAGCCCAAAGATAATCTAATCCAATGTTTGTAAAACTTTTGATCACAGCATATGGTAAACTCTATTTTGTTTTCAAAAATGTTGATTGAGACCCTTAAAATTAGCTGTAGTTTGAAAACTACTGATCTGGCCCAACCTTATTTCACAGCTGAGGAAGCAGAGTTATAAAGACTTTAAGAAAGACTGTTACACCTCATCTTTCTTGTTCATCAAAGATCTTCTCTTTATTATGAAAATATATACATAATAATTAGGCTAATGGAAAATTTAAGTTGTGGTGAAGTCCTATGGTCTCTTTTCTTTAGAGGAACGCCTACACGAATATTGCCACATCACTCCATAACTGAGTCTATGAACTATGATGTGAAATCCTTTGGATCTTCTCTTCCAGTTAAAGTCATGGAAGCCCTGACATTGGCTGAAGGTGGGTGTCCTTTTCCGTTTGTCTTTGTTAGCAGTTTACATGGAGCCTAGATCTAGCAGGAGATTGAGATTTGTACTTCCTCTGATGTGCCTTCACCCATATGGGGAGAAAGAGGTAGCTAGTTGCTTTTTAACTGTAATTGAGACATACAGTAAATTTTAGAAGCTGAATGAATTCATTCTAGCCCAACTTAAATCTTTAATGGTTGTAAGTACTCCATCTACAAAGCTCAGTCCAATTTCAAAAGTTAATTGAGTATATGAAGTTTAGCCTTAAAAAAAAAAAAAAAAAGGAAAAAGCAAAACTTAATGCCTCAGATTATTGGGTTTAATAATGCAGTAAAATCAAGTCTTAGCTTCACATCTGGATCTTGGATAGTGTCCTGGAGTCTGCGTGCACAAATCCACGTTGCTACATGGTGTAGCTTTAGAAGATCTGGGCAGAGTTAGTGTAAGTTTGGAAGATGCTGTTAACACAAGCTTCAGAAAGATGACATAAGGATGAGGACCTGGGTGACAGGAAGAGCACAGTTCAGAGCATTCTGAGTGATCTAAGTCATTTTAATTTAGTTCTAGAGTTTGGTGATTTTACGGAATGTTTTTCAAGCTGCAGATAGTGACTTAAATCAGTTTAGTGATTTATAACCAGCATTTTAAAAATAATGAAGTAAAATAGAATGCAAACTGTCAGAGTTCATCTCCTATAATTTAAGTAACAATTTGTTCATTTAAATTGTGTGCAAATGCATCATGACATAGAACATATCTCATACTGTGAATGACAGAAAAGTGTAAAGTTCTCTGTTCTAGAGGAAGGCTCTTCCTCATTGGCTTGAGCTCTTGCATCTTGCCTGTGAGTCCTTGGAGGCTTTGGGTGTGGCTCTCAACACCCTAACTTCTGCCAACTTCTGCCTCACATTGTCAGTGTTTAAGATGTGTATGATATGTGTTATGTTTCTTTTCCCTTCTGGAAACACATATAGTATCTATTACCTGTTAAAACCTTTTAGCATTCTCCTGGTTCATGCCACCAGACTATGTTAGTAACAAATCGTACTCAGGCTAAGAGAACAGTTCCTAGATGTCACGGTGTATAAACTGAAGCACTGTTGAACTTGAAGAGCTTTTCCCCACACAAAAACCTGCCAAGTGCTGTGTGTTAAGTCAAGGCCCACAAGGACTCACCAGTAGAGAATTTGGAGCTGCTCTAGTGCTTTCTGGAAAAATAACTAGAGCACATGTTCCAACTCAGTAAAAAGCCCACAGTTAGCCTAGGCATGATTTGATATTTTAGCTTTAAGTACATTATTCGTGCCTTTTATGTCTCTACCCTGCCTTAAGCAAAGAGCATTGGTCAAATTAATTAAATTTCCAGGACTGTTGACATGTTTACTGAGGTTTACCTCCAAAGCTTAAGAGAGCAATATGCTAATTTAGTTTTCCTACTTAATGTGGAATGTAACCCTTTATGTCTCCATATAATGAAATGATTTATCATGCTTTCAAAGAGCTCTTATTTGAAAATTGTGTTCTTTTGAAGGTACATGACTTTTCCTTGAAATGTTTTTTGTATTTGATGAGAGGGTGTATTATTTATGTTGCTTTATCAAAATAAAATTATGAGGAGGGTTCCCTGGTAGTGTAGTGGCTAGGCTTCTCCGCTCTCACTGCCGTGGCCTGGGTTTGATTCCCGGCCAGGGAACCAACCAAAAAAAATAATAATAATAAATAAAATAAAATACAATTATGAATGTTGTTAAGTATTACAAAAAGTAAAGCTATCTGTTTGTAACAAAAATGAAGACATATTAAATCAAGGCCCAACATACACTTTTTGTCTTTAGATAGTTTTAAAAGTGGTTATCAAGTTAAATGGATCCTTTGTTTTGGATATTGATAACTCTTGAGTTATTTAAGAGTATTTTTTGTTGTGAATTAATCTATTTCGTGAGTGGTAATGTTTTCTGATGAAGAATGTGGCAAATAAAGATTTTGTTATAAGGAATTTTAATAGTTGCTATTATTCATACTTTAAGATTTCCTCTGTACCTCGTTTATTTCTTTAGATGATGATCACCTGAGTGTTCACATAGATGAAGGTGGATGGGCTTGTCTGGTCTGCAAAGAGAAACTCATTGTTTGGAAGATTGCTCTGTCACCTATTACTAAGGTAATGGCTCATTGGAGAGGTGGAAGGAGATAAAGGACAGGGGAACCAATTGGGTTTTAATTTTTACCCTAAATTTTTGAGTTAGAGGACAGTAATCTGAATCTACACAAGCTTACAAATTAGCATTTTTGTAACAGTGTGAGATATTGAGCGTACATACACTTTCTGCATTGGGAAGAAAGTTTCTCACCTTTAGTGATTTTAAACAAGGTCTTTGTGCTCACTTCGGCAGCACATATAATAAACAAGGTCTATGTTATTTACATTTAATAAAATTAGAGACATTGAAATTTTTAATTAATGTCGTGTTAGCCAGTCTGCCTAATGAAGTCTAAGACTAAATGCCATCCATATAAGCTAATGAACTGAGTTTGTTTATTTCTAAGAAGATAGGACTGTGTTTCACTGAATCCACTGAATGATGCTTAATAAAATAGGAAAGTGATACCAGTTTCTACAATTGCTAGTTTAACTTTCCATTGTCCATTTCTCACACAGAGGTTGTCCTCTGTGTATTTAGTGCCTTATCCTCAACAACCTCGTTTTCTGTCAGTTCCAGATCAGACACACTCTAACACCACTTATTATTCACTGGCCCACTGGCCCATTGGAAGTTGGGACTCTTGGTTACTTAAATTTCTCATGTCTGCTGGCCTTCTATACTGCTGCCACCCAGAAAATGGTATTTGTAGTAAGGAGCACAGCTGAGGGTGTGATGGTTCAGCAGAGGGAGCCTGGTATTTGGCTGAGTATAAGAAATATTTCTTAGGCAGCTTGGTATAACTACTCTGTAATCATGCTGAATTTAAAGGCCAAATTACCAAATCAAGACTAGACTGGGAAAATTCCCTAGAAGCCTATCCATTTCCCTTAACCAACAGACTGGGAAGAGATTGGACGAATTGATGTTCAGGGTCCAGTCTAAGTCTTAAGTTTTCCTGATTTTATATTTCTTAAGAAATTTTGTTCTAAAATTACTGAAAGCCATGGTGAAAACCTGATCCAAAAAAATGTTGAGTAGAATGGTATTTCCAGCAATGAATCAGAATGTAATATATGCAGAGAAAGGAAATAGTGAAGTCAGATGCATATTCAAAAAATCAGATTTGCTGTAAAGCTCTTTGTTTGGGTTTGTTCTGCAGTTATCTGTTTGCAAAGAGCTGCAGCTGCCACCTAGTGATCACCACTGGAGTGCTGACTTGGTGGCGCTCTCTTTCTCTGCTACGTCGGGTGAAACACATTCTACTCAGGTGAGTGACTTAAATTTATCGAAATAAATTGTTTTCGATTAGGTAGTTGTGGAGTTGGAAGAATCATCTGACCTAATTTTGAGACCTAACTGTGAAGCTATAAGAATTAAGACACTGGTTTGGAAAGAGACGGACACCTAGGGCAGTGGGACAGAGAGACCTGCTCAAAGGGGACCCTTGATCTTGAAGGGGGTGCCAGAGCAACTCAGTGGAGCAAGCCTTTTCAGTAAAAGACGTTGGAACCACTGGTCATCTTTATGCAAAAAAGTGAATTTATTCCTAAACCTCATACAGAGATCAACTCCTAGTGCATCATAGATCTAAATGTAAAATACAAAATACAAAACTTTTAGAAGAAAATAGGAGATAATTATCATGACCTGGGGTTAGGAGAAGTTCTTAGAAATCATTAAAAGCATTATCCATAAAAGAGAAAAATGGATAGGTTGGACTTCTTCAGAATTAAAAACTTGGCTCTGCCAAAGACACAAGAAAATGAAGAGACAGGCTATGGACTGGGATGAAATATTTGTAAATCATATATCCAACAAAAAACATATCCAGAACAGAAAAAGAACTCTCAAAGCTTAATAAGGAAATAAACAACTCAATTCAAGAACAGCCTAAAGGGGTTCCCTGGTAGTGTAGTGACTAGACTTCGGCACTCTCAACACCACAGCCTGGGTTTGACTCTCAGTCAGGGAACTACCAAAAAAACAAAACAAAACACACACACACACAAACAGCCTAGGACTGGAACAGATTCCTTACCAAAGAGGATATGAGGTGTGAAGTAAGCACATGAAAAGCGCTCACACCACGTGCCATTAGGGAAATACAGCTCAGAACAACAGCGAGTACCACTGCACACCCCTTACAGTCACTGCATGTGCCGACAAGGCTATGGAGCCGCTGGATCAAACACTGTGGGTGGGTGCACAGTGGGGCAGCTGATGGATTTTCGCTTCCTTAGAATTTAACAGTGTGACCCAACAATTCCATTCTTGCCTGTTTACCTCGAGGCAGTTAAAACTTAGGTTCACACAAAAAGCGGTACAGGAGTGTCATAGCAGCTTTATTTGTGATAGTCAAAGGTTAACAATGCAAATGTCCTTTGGCAAGTAAATGGATGTACAAACTGGTTCACCCAGGGGATGGAGTCCCACTCAGCAGTGACAAGGATGGACTTCTGACACATGCAACAACCCGGATGAAGCTCAGACATTGCGCCAAGTGAGATAAGCCAGTGTCAAAGTTTACATTCTATATGAGTTCATCTGTTTGACATTCTTGGACACAAAACTATAATGATGCAAATAGTGGTTGCCAGGAGTTAGGATGGGGGAGGGTGTGACTGTAAAGGAATAGGTCTAGGGAGTTTGGGGGGCCAGGGGAACTGTTGTGCATCCTTATTTTGTGGTGGTGGTTACATGAGTCTCCTCATGTGGTAAAGTTCATAAAACTCTACAATGAAAGAATAAAGCCACTTTTACTGTGTGATCGTTTTTAAAACATAGAAAGGAATTTTTATTTCAAAATTTTCTTAATCAAATAGTAAATTTGATTTGAAACTGGTTTCTTTGTATCAGTTTCATCAGACTCCCAGTTACTGGGTCCTTTTGCTACTGTGATTGCTGAGTGTTGTGATCTTGTTTTGAGGCTGTTGCTGTCATGGCTGCCACCAGAGAAGGGTCCATCCGCTACTGGCGAAGCCTTGCTGGTGAAGACTCCTACACAGAGACTTTCGTAGATTCGGGAGGAGATAAGACGTACAGTTTCCTGACCGCCGTGCAGGTACACTGCGGATGTTCCTTCATGTTCATTGGACAGCTGGGATGTAGCTGGGAAGTGGGATTTGAGTGACTAAAAAGGCAGACCACACAGGGCATGGAGGGCTCAAAAAGCGACAAGAACATTGTGAGAATCTATGATTTGATAGAACCCTTCTGGGGCTCTGATATACCTGTATTGATAGAAGCTGGTGGTATTGACTTCTCTCAGGAACATTTTACGAGAGTGACTTAAAAACTCTTGGACACTGAAGAATAGTTTGTTAATGTATATTCTGCATGTTTACCAAGGAAAATCTGATGCTTGATTTGTTGAATCTGCAGTATGGTGCACTTACAACTTACAAATCAAAACTAAAAAGTACGCAATTAAAAAACAACTAGAATGAAAGTTTCTCTATGTAGAATTAATAATATTAAGTGAATGGATTCATTAAGTGAATTAGTTTAATAAATTAACACTGCCTTTTTATTGTTTTAGGTTTAAGGCACAGGTGATTTTTCTCGTTTCAAAGCATTTCTTATTAATATTCGTTATTTTAGTCATAGATGCTTAACTGAGCTAATGTCACAATATTTGCTCACAGGGAGGAAGTTTTATTTTGTCCTCATCGGGCAGCCAGCTGGTTCGGTTGACACCTGAAAGCTCAGGAAAGATCCATCAGCACGTCCTGCCTCAGGGACAAGGCGTTCTCTCGGGGATCGGTCGGAAGGTGTCCTCTCTTTTGGGAATTTTATCTCCTAGTAGTGATCTCACAGTAAGTTGATAAAATCACTTTATTTTACAATCTTGTTTCTGAGTGAAATCAGTAAGTTGGGAGTTTCCTAGGAAATACCCTGTGAATGTAGTGTAAGTGAAATAAAATCTCTGATCTTTTCAGTAAAACATTGTTATTATGATCAAATGTGTTTATATTAACTTCCTCACATACATGTAACATTAACATTCTTAAATCCTGCAGGTTACATTAGAAGTACATTCTTTGAACTAAAATTATTATGTAAAAATACAAAGATGTTAAGGACTCGTTTTGCTTTCTAGATTTAGCCAAAAGTGTGTTCCCCACCCCATCTGTGTGGGTGACTCCAGTCTAGGTCGGTTGGCTGGGCTTCTTCCTCGAGCTTGGGCATAGTGAAGGGAGGGTGCTGGTACTGAGGTTTATGGGGTGCCTGCTCTGTTGGGTGCCCTATGTTTGTTATCTCCTGTAAATCTTATGACCACCAATAACATAAAAAGCTTTCTCTCCAATTTTCAGATGCTTCACTGAAGCTAAGTAAACTGCCCAAGGTTATAGAACTATCCAGTGGCAGGTTCATGCCAAGCCTGATTGAATTGAAATCACATTCGCTTGTTACTGTGCTGGTTCTCTCTCGTTTCAGCTTGCTGTCGTTGTTTGCTTCCTTGAATGGGCTTTGAACCTAAAACTTAACATATCTAAAAGCAAACTGCTCGAATTCCCTCTTCTCTCCTATTGACTACACGTTAACCTGCAGAACTCATTTCTCTTTTGACTTGCTAGTGGAACTGTCACTACTTCAGTGACCAAATATAAACCTTGATTTGTGGTGGGGGGATGTGTGTCTGTCTCCTCCTTACGTAGCAAATTCGTTATATACCAGATACTGTAGATCTGGCTCTTAGCTTATCTCAGTTCCATCCCCATCTTTCTGCTTCCATTGCTATGCCTTAATCTAAACTCTGGGTAAATTTCCTTTAAGCCTTTGGTGTCCATCCAGTTTACTCACTTTTGACCCCTTCTATTCCATTAGTGACCAGAGTCACAAAGCAGAATTGGAGGCAGTTAGGGTTTTCACTCAAAACAGTCACTTAAAAGAACACATCTATACTTTATAAGCAAGTATGAAAAGCAGAGTCACATACCCATTTGTAACTTAACTGCACACATCCCTGCCATGCTCATTTTCTTGTAACACAGCTCTTGTGTTCAAAAGCCATTGCTCATATCTCCCTTGCTAACTGAGTTTTTAAACTCACATTCAGGATTGCTCTGTAATCTTCCATTTGAACCTGTTTTTTACTTTTCTAGTTCTAATCTGCAATTACCAGGACTACTTCTCATTCTCTGGAGCCCCTTTAGCTATCCCAACTTCCAACTCTGCTCTCCATGGGCCTCTTGCCTTTATGTTTCTGCCTGAAATCCCACCTTGCTTTCAAGGGCTGCTTCAGGGTCACTCCTTCCTTTGAATCCTAAGTGAAGCCTTCTGCTATGTTATTAATCAAATAGCCATAAAAACAGATGAAATTTGAATTTTAGAAAAATAGTTCACTAGCATTAGAACTTAATCTATAAACTTGCCTTTTTTTCTCCTCACAGCTTTCAAGTGTCCTTTGGGATAGAGAGAGATCCAGTTTTTATAGCCTGACAAGTTCAAACATCAGTAAATGGGAATTAGATGAGTCTTCAGAAAAACAGGCACTCAGTTGGGAGATAAATAGAGTCCTGAAGGAGAACATCACTGATGCTGTCTGGGTAAGGAGCAGTAATACTTGTTTATGGGCACAGGAGAATGCGACTTCCTTGGTTTTATTCATGAGAACATATTTCGGTGGAAATACAGACAGGTTTTTTAGCCATCAGATAAACAGAATTGGGGTATTCAATCTCTAGACCCATTAAAACTCACTAATTTGCCTAATTTTTCATATTCATACATGATTCATTCAGTAACTGAGCTGCCATAGATGAGGCACTGTAGTAGGTGCCAGGGACACAAAGGTGAAAACTGATGCCTGCACTCAGGAGCTTGTGCCACTGATGTTTTCACACAGGGATCTGAAAGTAACTACGAAGCTATTAAAGAAGGGGTCAACGTTCGGTATTTGGATTTGAAGCAAAACTGGTAAGCAGTTCATTTGTCATAAGGAATATAGGTAGGTAGTCGTTTGAAAAAATAACTTGTTGTTTATTATAAAATGATGAACAGTCTTGCTGTATGTTCTTCTGATGCTAGTCTTATCACACTAACCTATGCCTTCCTAAGTGGTTTTGTGTTCTTTATCTGTGATGCTAATTCATTTGAGGAATACAGGCAGTTCTCAGCCTTCACCTGAGTGTTACGTTTATCGTCTGCCCCAGCCAGAGTCACTTCTCTGCTCTCAACAACTATCACTTCTCTCTTCACCTCTAAGATGCCTTCCCCACTGCTGCACACACTCCATTTTGTCATCTCTCTGCTGGTGGCGGGGTGCCGGCTCCGTTTCTCCAGCTTGTGATCATGGCTGTATTGAGTGAAGGACAGTGGGACGAGGCCTTGTTTTGGCAGCACCAGTTATCACTCAAATGTGGTTTCTACTCAGTGAATTTCCTTTCAGAAACTGCTCTAAGTGGTGCTTGGGTAAAGCTAATTCATCCCATGTATTATTTAGCTTTAATACGAAAGGTGTGGAACTTAAAAACCATTTGTGATGTGCTTTCTGTGAGGAAGTTCATGACTAGTGCAAATACATGACTTGTAATCCTTCAAAACACAACTTACCAAAAGTTAAGGATTATTTTTATGTGTTTTGGAGTAATTTAGTTTAGTGGGAGGATATTGCAGTTCTGCTGTGTGATTTTTCTCTCCTAGGTTATGAGATTATCAGTAGAATCCTCCTTTATAGTTTCCGAAAACCTTAATATAACTCTGTCAAAGTAGTAGGAGGGCAGGCTGATAATTTGTGCCTCCACTGTAATATTTTGGTTACATTAGACATACCTGGATATAACTGTTTTGTGTAGTCAGAGGATATGTCCCCTCCATTCTTGACCTTGTTGCACACATAGATGCTTACATTTTTTACCCAGTGCACGTTGTAACGGAAGTGTTCAGATGGTTAGTTCAAACAGCACGCTGTTACTGAATTCTTAACAGCAGAAAAACTTCCTCCACTTGAAACTGGCAGACAAATACTACCCATTTATTTATGGTGATCAGTGTGTTGATATGAGCACAGTAAGATGCTGAGTAAGGCGTTTCATCTGTGATAAAGAGGTGAAGTCTGCAGTGAGGAAATGGTTTCAGAAACAAAACACTGAGTTTTTTTAAGGACAGATTTTGAAAACTAATGCGGGGTTGGCAGAAGTATATTGAAATATGTGGTGATTTTGTAGAAAAGTAATTATACAGCTTTGAAAATAAATGATTTTGGTATATTTCTTTTTTCTCTTCATTAAAATACCTTTTCCCACTCATTTTCTATTTAAGAGGAAGCAAATTTACCAGCCCACCCTCGTAAAAATAATAGTATATATTTAATTTCCATAAATAGTTTAATTAAATACAGTTTACCTATTTTCATTTCTTTTTACCAGACTTTAAGAAATTTCAAACTGCTGCTAAGACACACCTTCTGTGGGCACAGGATGCGGCCACTTTTTCACATTCAGTTTTTAGAACAGAGAAGAGAAACAGCGATTGTTCTGCTAGGTCAGACTTAAGGCTTCTCCTCCCCCACGCCATGTTGTCATGCCAGCAAGATCCTGAAGGGCCTTGTGGGACACATCACTCATTCTCCTTGACCCACCTCCCCACCTTTACTCCAAATTATCCATCACTCTTATGTCCTAGAGGTCTAGTGACCTGTACCAAGTGTTTCTTCTGCATGAGACTTTGTTTGCCTTCCTGGTACTCACTGACACTCATTGATGAGTTGCTCATTCCGGTCAAGCTGCAACCTAGACTTACATTTTCAGTGATCAGACTTATAAACCTTTTTCCTAGATTATTGCCAACACAAAGCAGATAGCTTCATTTTCAATGTAAAGTTTGGATTTTGTAAATCTTAAATGCATTTATTACTTTATATATACTCACATAAAAATTTGTCAGATTTTTACTGGTTTGCAAAATTGTGATTATCTTCCTAACATTTTTACCATGTAAAGTAGTTTTATCATTTTTCAAACATGTAGATTGTTTTTATAAAGATGTCAAATAAATTTAGTCCTAGCACCACTCCGTAAGGAATCATAGTTGTGAGATGTATCTCCATGGCTCCCTGGGCATCCTTCATCTCATGGTGATGCAGTTGTTAGAGGAACTATAACATAAAGTCTTGTCGTGGGTGTGACAACGTGTACCTACTTGGAACAGGGGACCTCAAGTAGTTCCTCCTTACGTGTAAGGTTCTTATAGGTCATCTGTTAGCTCTTTAGGTCATTGCCAGTGTGTCACAAATTTGGGCCAGTTGGAGGCAGAGAGCAATGGAGAAGGGAAATGAGAGTGGTGTGAGGATTGCTTGATTCGAAGTGCCGTGTTACTCAGTCACTAGCTTGGCTTCTTATTTCTAGTTGTCGGTAGGAGGTCCTTGCCGCCCTGTTAGTGTTACTGAGACTTGCTAATGCTGCTACTGAATGTTTGGAAGGGCTGAGATTAGAGACCATTTAATCAGTTTAATTCTTAGTGGGTACAACAACCTTGATAGACCGAAGGAGAATATGTGTAAGCTCTAAGATGGAAAAAGGTTTGTTTTTACATGTACAGCAGCTTGAAATGTCTGTCACTGATTGTTAACAGTAAAATGTTTTCTCTCTGGAAGAAAGTCAGCTTTAAAGAACAGATTAGATCAGGGGTTGGTAGCCTTTCCAGTGAAGGGCCCAAAACTAACTCTTTTAGGCTTTGGAAGCCACGTGGTCTTCATCGCAGCTACTCTGCTCCACCAGTGCTAGCATGGAAGCATCCACAGATAGCACGCAAGTGGGCAGGCCTGTGTTCTGGTAAAGCTTCAGTTACAAAAACTTGCCCAGGCACTGTTTGGCCTGAGAGCTATAGTTTGTTTGCCCTCAGTCCCTGCAGTACCTGATTGGTTGATCTTTTTTTTTTTTTTTTTAAATTATTTATGTATTTATTTATTTTGCTTTTTGGTATGTGGGTAGCTCCCTGGCTGGGAATCGAACCCAGGCCACAGCTCTGACAGCGCCAGCGCCAAAGCCTTAAGCCACTACACCATCAGGGTACTTCCCTGGCTGGCATTCAAACCTAGGCCGCAGCGTTGGCAGTGCCGAAGCCTAGCTACTATGCCACCAGGGAACTCCCTGATCTTTTTTTAAAGTCAGATTTATTGAGTTATATTTTACATACAGTAAAATCAGTCATAAGGAAGAGAAAACACATTTATAGTACTGTTATCAGTACCATAAATTTATGTCTGTGAGTTTTGACAAATGCATAGTCATTTGACCATAACCATGATTAAGATACAGAACAGTTCCAACCCCCCACAATTCCGTTGTGCCCCTTTGTAATCAACCCTGCCCTCTACTTCCAGCCCCTGGCAGCCCCTGATGTGTTTCTGTCCCTCCAGTTTTGTTCTTTTCAGAATGCTTGTAATTGGAACTGTACAGAATAGAACCTTTTGGGTCTGGCTTCTTTCACTTAGCATAATGCATTTCATATTCATTCAGTAGTTTCTTCCTCTTTGCTTAGTCCATTAAATACATAGATTACTAGAGTTTGTTTATCTGTTCAGCAGTTGAAGGATACTTGGTTGTTTCCAGTTTGGGGAAGATATCAATAAAACCACTATAAACATTTACACCTGAGTTTTTATTTTTTTTTGCTTTTTCTTTTTTTTTTTTTTTTTTTTTTTTTTTTTTTTTTTTTTTTTTTTTTTTTTTTTTTTTTTTTTTTTTTTTTTTTTTTTTTTTTTTTTTTTTTTTTTTTTTTTTTTTTTTTTTTTTTTTTTTTTTTTTTTTTTTTTTTTTTTTTTTTTTTTTTTGCTTTTTGGTATGTGGGTAGCTCCCTGACTGGGAATCGAACCCAGGCAGCAGCGCTGACAGCACCAGCGCCGAAGCCTTAAGCCGCTACACCATCAGGGAACTCCCTACACCTGAGTTTTTATGTGAACATCAGTTTTTATTTCACTTGGGTAAATATCTAGGAGGGGGATTGCTAGGTCAACTGGTAAGTGTATGTTTAAGTATTTAAGAAACTGCCAGGCTGTTTTCCAAAATGACTGTGGATCTTTCTTTTGCATTGATTAGTGATGGGCTCCTGATTTTGGCAGCGGCATGGCACCCAGCAGACAGTCCATGTCTCATCTATTACTCTCTGATAACAGTAGAAGATAATGGCCACCAAATGTCAGATGCAATAACTGTAGAGGTCACTCAGTATAATCCACCTTTTCAGGTAAGATTTCTATCTATAAGTTAAAACATACTGAGTTTTCTTTTCCTAACCATTGCAAGGCCATAACCTTTGAGAGATTCATTGTAGGGCTTAGATATATTTTTAAATAGTTCCTTTTTAGACAGTGCACTTTATTTGCCATCACAGACTTGTTCCTTTGCTCAACCTTAGCTAAAGAGGAGTGAGAGTTGAAGCAGCTGACAGCAAGCAGTTTGTTTTTTCTGCTCTAGCGCTGTGAAGGGATTACCATTTCTGTGTTGTTGAGTAGAAAGAAAATATTGATGAAGAACTTCAGAGTGAAAAAATAAGGAAGAAACCTGTTGGGAATTTGGGTTCAGTTTTGAGCCAATTGCAGAAAAATTCTCTTTCCTTTCAAAGTAGGATTATATTGTATTTGTAGGCATTGTATACTTATCAGAGTTCATGCAAATGATTAAAACGATTAAAAGATCTCTAATTTTAAGCTTCTTGATAGTAGTTAGACATGTTGTTTCATAACCATGATGTTCATGAGGAAAAATCCTGATTATGCAAGAAAAACATGCTCAGTGTTAAAATTTCAGACAATACAAATGGGTATAAAGAATACAATAGGATCCAATTTTTAGTGTATTGTTTGTAAAATTTCTTCTTTAATAACAGTATATTGTTTTTAGCATTTACTAATTTTATTTACAGTTGACTTTTGAACATTGTGGAGCTTGGGGCTCGGAAATCCATGTATAACTTTGACTTCCCAAAAAGTTAATTGTCAGTAATCTACTGTAGACTGGAAGCCTTACTGACAACATAAACAGTTGATTAGTACATTTATATGTTATACATATTACATACTGTATTCTTACAATAAAGTTAGCTTCCGAAAAAAGAAAATCATAAGGAAAATACATTTACAGTGTGTATTTATACTGTGTGTATTTAGCAATATAGTCAATTTGTCGTCTGTTCGTAAGATGAATTGGTTTTGTTATTGCCTACAAAAATATTGTCTTATGTGATATAAAACATTGTAGATGTTAAATGTATTACCAACACTAGACATCAAAAATGAAAAAGAAATTTATACTTACAGGTATAACAGTTATTGCATTAATAATGAAGCAGCAGCAGTATGATGGCTTTATGGCAGCCTAGTGTAATATATATGATAGCTTCACAGTAGTAAGGACATCTCCATATATTTTCCAATATATTTATTACAAAAAGTCTGCATATAAGTAGACCCGAGTCAGTCAAGGGTCAACTCTAATTAGGTCTTATTTCTATTTCTGCTTCTGATTATACATGTGAACAGATTAACTCAATTTTCTTTCTTTTTTTTTTTTTTTTTTTTTTTTGCGGGGGGTAGTTCCCTGGCTGGGAATCGAACCCAAGCTGCAGCGTTGAGAGCACCGAAACCTAGCCACTACACCACCAGGGAACCCCCAACTCAATTTTCTTGTGCTTGATAGCTTGACAGTGAAGTACGAACCAAAATATTTATCAGGGATCATTTATAAAGTATTTACCAGTTAATATAATACAATGAATCTTTTTTGACATTTGAAAATTTAACATTTTCTTTCTGACATTTAATAGGCTTCTAATTAAAATCTTATCACCATGGAAATGTTTTCAGAATTTGCCAATTATTTGCAGCTCAACAAATGAATTTCTCTAGTTGACATTTATGAACTTACTCTGTCATATTTTATAAGTCATCTCATGGGTACAGTTGAGGTTTCATAAAGACAATCTGAATTATTTTACCTTTTTGATGAGATAGTGTACAGAAATGTGAATTATGAAATTATACCAACAAGCATTTTTGTTTCAGTTTTCATTAAATGTAACTAAATTTAATTTTCAGTCTGAAGACCTGATTACATGTCGGCTGATGGTCCCAGACCTTTCCGTGCAGACTGCCTGTCTGTACACTGATGGTGCCGTCTACGTGTGTTCCACAGGGACCGGGAAGTTTTCTGTCCCTCAGGAGAAGATTGTCTTTAATTCACAAGGTACAGTGGCAGTTTTGGAAAGCAAGATTAGTGAACTCTTCAGTCATTCTTTTCCCATAAGTGTTGCTTCAAGCACGCTACCTCCAAGTGTTACTGAGACATTCTATACCACACCTATGGGAGCTGAAGGCACAACCCTACTGAAAAACCAGAACGATAGAATTCCCAAACCATTATATTAATGAGCAAAAGTTAGTGACATTTCCCCTAGCAGAGGCCAGGAAGGAAAGGATCGATGCTAAGAAATCAATTTTTTATTCCTAGTTAGCAAGAGTGACTTGTTCTGAGCTGTTGTTAAGTAAGTGTCCAATCCCCTGGGTAAGAGGAATGTTAGGTGCTGGACTCATGCAGTGGGCAGGAATGGGGTGGTGGTTGTGGGGTGCCATTCAGGAGTGAAACAAAGCCACACCGTGGTTTAATCAGGGTATTTGTCTAAAGAGGTTGGGCAGAGGGCTAGGTGGAACTAGAGTTCTTAGTTCTAGCATGAGAGCTTTGACTGTGGGTGGGTACAATGTCATTAAGGCACTGAGCAAACTTTGGCTTTTCCCCCCATTGGCTTACTCAATAAATCAAGGCAGAATTGGGCAAGAGGACTCCATCAGACCAATTAAGCTGTTATTCTGAATTTTTTAGACCAATTAAGTTTATTTTTTGCTTACTATGCTTGCTACTGTCTTGCAAGGCTAGTTTTTATTGTCCTAATGCTGAAGGACACAGAGGCTGCTACTTCCAATAACAGCAGGTTCTTGACATTTAATCTGGGATTAAAAAGCTGACTTCAAAGTAGGAGTAATATTGTAATGGAAAAGAAAAAGCATATCAGGATGATTTTCTGGTAGATTTTACAAATAATTTATTTTTGTATAATTGTGTGTTTTTCTTTCTTTTAGGAGATAGTCTTTTAGGAGCTGGTGCCTTTGGAGGTGTTCCTATCTTTTTTTCTAGAAACAGTGGATTGGTGTCTATTACTTCACGAGAAAATGTGTCCTTATTGGCAGAAGACCTTGAAGATTCTTTAGCATCTTTAGTTGCTGGACCAAGCAATGAGGTACTGTGGTTTTATATGATTTTATAATTTTTATCAGACTATTTCCCACAAATGTTTTAAAAAGTCAGACCGTTTTAAAAGAGCTGTGATGAAAACATTAGTTCTTTTTTTTCCCTCACCTGCCTTGTCCCACTCTGTCTTCTTTCCCAGAAGCTGCTACTTTTAAGACTGCTGGCTATTTCCTCTGGTATTTTTCTCCAGGTTTCTAAGTAATGTGCGTATACCACTATGTCCTAATTCACCAGTTTTGAGTATCTGTTGATTTCCTCTTACAGAAGATGAGGATTTGGGGTAACTTACATTCCTTTCTCTGCCTTTTTCATCCTAATTTTTTTCCATTATGGTGACAATATGAATGTTGTTCATGGTTCACTGAGTCAAGTAATGGACTGATTACATTTACTGTGTTACACAACTTTATGTGATTCTTGGGGTATGTAATGGACTAATTTTATATTTGTTATGTATTGTATATCTGGCTTAATTTTCCCACACCCTCCATCAGCTCTGTGAATGCCTTTCAGTGTAGTTCCCCCATAGTCAAATCTCTGGGAACATTTTATGTCCTGTCATCTTGGAACTCTCCTTTTCATTGGCCTCATCTCTCTGCCAGGATCTGTCTCTATACCACAGAGGTCTCTGTGCTCTGTCATTTGCCTTTCCTCCTCTTGGTTTCCCTCTTGATGTGTTGTGGTTCAAATCACAAATATTTGGGTGCTTGTGTTTCTTTTTCTTCATGTTATTCTGGGGTGATTTTTGAGAGGGAGAGTAGGGTAAAAACTATCAATATTTTCCTGTCATCTTGAAAACTGAAATCCCCTGATAAGTTTTTTTTTTAATCATTTTACAAGAGACTAAACATAATACTATTTGGGGTAATTTCTATTTGAATGGTATGTAAAACATACAGACTGTTTCTCTAATACATAATTAAAGTGATTTGGTAGTTTCAACAAAAAGTAATGATTTTTTTCTTTTATTTTGTAATCATGTGGATTTGTGATACTGCTGATATTCTGAAGCTACCTTACGTATTCCATTTCTTTAAATTTTTTCCAAATCCTTGTTTAAGCTTGAAACCAACCATTATGCTTAGTAATATACATTGTGCTGAGTCGTGTAAGAGCAAACCCATCGCAGCTGCATTGGTTATGATGGAATCCCCAGATCATGTCACTTACAGTATAATCCCTCAATTACATAGGCCTTCTCTGTAGGATTCTGTTTGTTCAAGTGGTACATTTTATCTTGTTTTAATAAATGTTTTATGGGTAGAAACCATTGGTATAGAGTATGGTAAGCAGTTTGTGTATCTGTGTTGCTGTCATAGGTGGGTCCAGTTTTTAGTCCAGTAATTAAGAATATGCTAATACCTTCACCTCTAAATTATAGTTTGTTATTTTACAGAGTATGGTGTTTGAGACCTGTACAAAGAATGAAACCATAGCCCAGGAAGATAAAACCAAATTGCTAAGAACTGCTTTTCTACAATATTGCAGGTATAACAAGATTTTTCAATGATGGCTTATTTTAAGTCTGAGAACACATTTCACTGATATATGCTGCTTATTTGTTGACTGGCAGGAGCAAGCCAGAAGAATGGCACTGTTAAGGAGAAAACGTTTTTCTGAACTTTAGCACTTTAATGGACTATTACTCTGAACTGGGTAGTCACAGGAGGCTCCTAGCCAGGCTGGGGAACATGGTGTACCCTCCCCTCTCCATTCACAGTGGTGACCATGAAGGCAGTGTGCAAGCACCTGTTACGCACTGTGTTAGGGCACATAGGGTGCATGCAGGGTTTTCTTGATGCAATAAAGGGCTTGGCCTTGGCCTGTTGGTGGGGTTTTGCTGTGTAAAATACTACATGGAACTTGGTGTCTCATATAGTATAGCTCACAATTCTGCTCTCTGACTCTTGGGGTTGGGCTCAGGTGGCCCTTTTACTGGTCCCATCTGTGGCCAGCTGCCAGCTGTCCCTGCTAGACTTACTCACATTTTTGGGGCTATGGCCAGTCAACTCTTTCTGCTTCGTGTGGCCTCTTCTCATCCAGTAGGCTCCCCTGGCCTTGTTTCCAAAGTGGCAAGAGAGTAAGCCTGGCTGTGCAGGCGCTCTTCTGGTCTCTTCATGGGTCACATCTGCTAATATCCCATTGGCTAGAGCAAATCGTGGGAGGACACTCACAGAATGTACATACAGCGGGGAATAGTTGCCTGTCTTACTTGCTGACTCACACCTGTGGTTTTAAGATGACTTCAGTCATTTCAGTTCATCCTAGATGTGTATTGTGCAGATCATGTGTTCTGGTACCTTCCTGAAAAGGTGTAGTAAATTCATATTTGAGTAAACCCTCGGGAAAAATGTGATCAAGCCCTTGCTCCGCCCCTAATTAGCTATGTGAGACTCTGGACAGATTCCTTAACCTTTCTGGAATTCTGTTTCTTCCTTTGTGAGATGTTGAGTGGGGCAAAATTTGGAGTGACCATTAGTTCTCTAGCAGGCCTTAATTTTGAAGAAATATTCATGGTTTGTTACCTTCACCTGCACCACACCTCACCCCCACTGACACCTGTCTTCACCTTGCTCACCTGCCATCCTTTACACTGGCTCACCTGCCTTCAGCTGGTGGTCTTTCCACCTGGTTGCCCCTTCCTCCTTCTGAGGTGATCTCATGCCCTCAGTGGCTTCATTTCCCCTGTGAGGTGCAGGCAGACGTGCTTACAGGTGTGACAGGAGCTTTCTGTGCCACTGTGTCCTTCCCACATTTCACTTTGGCCTCACTGCACCTTTTCCTCACCTGGCAGCCTCCTCTTCCCCAGGAAGTTTTCTCTGCCCTTGTCATAGTCATGGTCTCCCTGTTCTAAACCTGTCATAGTGTGTGTGTAGCTGCTTGTTTAATTGTCTGACTCATGACAACATACGCTTTGTGAAGTGTCAGACTGTTTTTAATGTCTTGTTTGTCATTCTGTCTCCAGTGCCTAGCACATTGTAAGTATTCAACATATGTTTGTTGAATATGGATGCATCACAGTTGTCTTTGTTTTAAATAAATGTTACTAAAAGTAATGAACTGTGGGCTAAAATATCTCACTTTAATGCCACAATTAACTTTTTCATGGTGAGTGTTGAAAATGGTTTGCCTCCTTTAATACTTTGTTTTGCAATTTTATTTCAGAAAAGATTTAGGTCATGCTCAAATGATGGTTGATGAATTGCTTTCCTCCCACTCTGATCGCGACTCCAACTGTGAACTTGATGGAACCATTGCCCAAATCAGTGTGGCCCTTGTGGATGACTACCCTGCTTCTGACCCGCGATGGGCTGAGTCTGTCCCTGAGGGTGAGAACATGCTGACTCTAACATGGCACGATCTGTTTTGAGAAGAGTATTCTGGCTCTTTTAGTAAAGCATCTCTCAAAACATAGTTTTTAGTTTCTCAAGCAATTTACTCTTAATTCAATATTGTTTAAAAGGTTGTAACTTCCTTGTAGTAGATTTTAAAAAGGGCTCCCAACAGAAACCAAGGCAAGATTGGAGCAAATCCTACTTGTTCTAGCCGAAGCAGATGCATTGGCCCTGCTTGGCTGCCTCAGCCTTTTATTTCTAAAAGGAAATTGCTGATGTAGGTAGCATTTGGCCTTACTAGCCCCCAATTAAGTGATAATTTTGGCATAATCACTGTATTTGGCTGATAGAAACTGTGCATTTCCCTGAGAGCTGCAGTGAGCAAATTTCACTCAGCATGTAGGGTGAGCACATCATGCTTTTCTGCCTGACACCTTCCTGCCTCCTGAAGACTGTCCCTCCTACACTTTGACTGCATCATCGGGGCACTTGGGGGCGGGAGGGTCCCAAGTACCAGGGTCTATTTCAAATATCCATTTGTCTCCCTAATTTTTTACTTAGCAAGTTTGCTAAGCCTCATTAGAGATTAAGGAAGAAAACATCAGTGTTTACCTTTTTTCTTTGACCGTTTCTTTTGAGCTGATATTAATGATTAAACTAATAATAACATACTTTGTTTTGAATAAATACAAATAGTATGAATTGTATCAAATCCCCAAAATTTTTCTTTAACTTTTTTAAACTCTTGGGTAATGTTATAAATAATCACATTGAAAGGTTGGTATTTTCCTTTTTTTATAGATTTTCCTTCACTTTTTATGTTAATAGTAGTAATAATTGTAAAGCCAACATGTTAAGTGTTTTAAGTTTTGTTACTGTGTTTCAACAGAAGCACCTGGGTTTAGCAATACATCACTGATTATTCTTCACCAGTTAGAAGACAAGATGAAGGCCCATTCTTTGCTCATGGACTTTATTCACCACGTAAGCATCCCAGTTGCTGTGAACAGGGGTCCCAGGACACCTGGACCTGCTGTCCTTATGCTGGCTCTTTCCAGGACACTAGGAGATCCTTTCTCTGTTATTCTGGGGTGTTTCATTGGGAGGGGCCTGACTAGTGTTTTGCATTTTCTTTGCTGACTTAAAAGAAAGTAAGTCCAAGGCTATGTGGAGGCCTGTTACTAAAACTATAAAAACTGCATTGAAACTATGATTAAAAAGGAGAGAAATAGTGCATTTCAATAGAAATGTTGTTTTAGCTTTTCTTGTAATGTCCTATGATATTCCTGCTTTTCATTCAGATTTCCTGTATGCTTTTATGTAAAACTTAGGTTTTCATGAGTTGATTTTTGTATTATTAGACTGTGTAAAGAATGATAAGGTGATAAAAATAAGACTTTTATCTGTGGATTTTTAATTTAAAGTGCCAGTAGGATCAAATTCTCATTTAAAGTATTCTTTTTCTTAAAAAAGGATATCCCTATTTTTTCCAATTACAGTTCACATTCAATATTATATTAGTTTCAATATTATGGTAGTTTCAGGTGTACAGCATAACATAGTGGTTAGACATTGATATAATTTATGAAGTGATCCCCCTAATAAATATAGTACTCATCTGGAACCTACATAGTTATTACCATATTAATAACTATCTTCCCTATACTGTACTTTATATCCTCATGACTATTTGTGACTACTAATTTGTACTTCTTAATCCCTTTCCCTTTTTCACCCAGACCTCCAACCCCTCTCCCATCTAGTAACCATCAGTTTGTTGTCTGTATCTGTGAGTCTGTTTGTGTTGTATTTGTTCATTTATTCTGTTCTTTAGATTCCACATATAAGTGAGATCGTATGGCATTTGTCTTTCTCAGTCTAACTTATTTCACTTAGTATAACATCCTCTAGGTCCATCCATGTTGTTGCAAATGGCAAGATTTTATTCTTTTCTTATGACTGAGTAATGATATTTCATGTATGTATGTTTGTATGTACCACATCTTCTTTATCCAGTTGTCTATTGATGGGCATGTAGATTGCCTTCATATCTTGGCTATAGTAAATAATGCTGCAGTGAACATAGGGGTGCATATGTCTTTTCAAATTAGTGTTTTGGAATTCTTTTGCTAAATACCCAGAAGTGAGATTGCTGGGTCATGTGGTAGTTCTATTTTTAATTTTTTGAGGACCCTTCATGCTGTTTTCCATAGTGGCTACACCAATTTGCAGTCCCACCAGTAGTGCCCAAGGGTTCCCTTTTCTTCACATCCTCACCAGCGCTTGTTTTTTGTTGATTTATTGATGATGGCCATTCTTACAGGGGTGAGGTGGTACCTCATTGGTTTTTATAGGCATTTCTCTGATGGTTAGTGACTTTTAGCATTTTTTCATATGTCTGTTGGCCATCTTTTGTCCTGTTTAGAGAAATGTCTACTCAGGTCCTCTACCCATTTTTTAATTGAGTTGTTTGGCTTTTTGCTGTTGAGTTGTAAATATTTTGGGTAGCAACCCCTCATCAGATATATCATTGGCAGATACATCTTTTCCCATTCAGTAGGTTATCTTTTTGTTGATGTTTTTCTTCCCTGGGCAAATACTGTTTAGTTTGTTTAGTTTGTTATAGTCCCATTTATTGATTTTATTTTCTTTTGTGTCCCTTGCCTGAGAAGACTAGTCCCTCCCCCCGCCCCCACCCCCAAATACTGCTAAGAGCAGTGTCGGAGAGTTTACTGCCTGTCTTTTTGTAGGAGTTTTATGGTTTTGGCTCTTACATTTAAGTCTTTAATCTGTTTTGAGTTTATTCTTATATATGGTATAAGAAAGTGCTCCAGTTTCATTTTTTGCTTGTATCTGTCCAGTTTTCCCAACACCATTTATCAAAGAGACTGTCTTTAATCTATTGTTGATTCTTCCCTCCTTTGTGGTGAAGTAAACGACCATAATGGTGTCGGTTTATTTCTGGACTCCCTGTTGTGTTCCATTGATCCATGCATCAGTTTATGTCAATGTCATGCTGTTTAATTACTGTGGCCTTGTAATATAGTTTATATCCGGTAGCATGATATCACCAACTTTGTTCTTCTTTCTCAAGATTGCTGTGGCTCTCTGGGACCTTTTGTGGTTCTTAAAAGGGATATCCCTGTTTATGTTAAGCCTACAATTAGAAAATGTTTTTACTGCTAGACAGAAGTATAAAATCACCCATTTTTGCCATCAGCAGTGGCGCCCAGGCATATTATATATTCAAATAAATGGATTTTATCCCATTTTTGGTTATTTTTCCAAAGCCAGTAATGCCTTCATGTTAAAGAGATTCTGTCATTGCTTCCTAATACTAATGGAACATCCTGTGGTGCTGGGAATGTTCAGTGTGGTAGCCACTGGTCACATGTGGCAGCTGAGCTCTTGACATGTGGCTGGTGAATCTGAGGAATTGAACTTTTCAAATTTAATTTTAATTAACCTAAATTTAAATCTCCACTTTGGGGGGTAGTGGATACCCTATTGGATGATTCCACATTTACCCTGACTGTCCCTGACCCCGCAGACACTCTGTTTCTGGGTTGACGCCTGGCTCCCATCTTCCCTCACAGTCTTGGCAAGAGAGCTCCATGTAATCACTGAGTCTCTGTTTTAGTGTTTAGGTGAGCTCCAGATTAATGGGGAAAACACAGCATTTCTCGTGATGGAATTATTTAATTAGTAAAGCATTAGTATTAACTAGTAATAGTTAATATTAGCTTAGTATATAACAAACCACCCCAAAATGTGGTGGATTAACACAGTTTTGTAGGCTTGGCAGGTCGTCTGCTGATTTCCCCTGTGACCACTCCCCAAACTGCAGTTAGGGTGGGCTGAGCCAGAAGGCCCCAAACCTCTCTTGGCCTGACTGGCAGCCAGGGCCTCTTGGTCCTCCAGTTCCTCTCTCATTTTCTTTGAGGCTGGACTGACTTCCTGTGCTCTCAGGGCAGCACACCAAGAGCTGTAGGCTTCTTAATATCTCATCTCAGGTGACATACAATGTCACTTCCACCAAAGTGCATTGGTTAAAGCAAGTCACAAGGCCAGCCCGGATGAAAGGGATTAAGAAATTGATTTTGCCTCTTAATGGGAGGAGTGGCAAAGTCATATTGCGGAGGGTGTGCATACTGGGATGGGAGGAGTTAATGGCCCTGATGTGCCATAGTGCCAACACACTCATCAGAGCAGACAGCCGTGCAGCACCAGCAGTTGCACAGACTCTCTGGGCTTTAGAGACCCTAATGGAGTCACACTGCTGTTGGTAGTAGTATTTATTGCGAGGTGATGTGTAGCTAGGTCAAAAAATCCCATTTTGACTCCACCTTGATATTACTTTTAGTATTTAGCACTGATTTCACAGAAGAAGGTGCATGAATAGTCAGGAAGCATGCATCACCAGGTGTTGGTGTCCGAGGCTGCAATTCGGAGGTGAGCCTCTCCTCCCTTTGAGCCCACTCAGCAGGCTGGTGGGGTCTCAGGCCACATCCTTGCTTCTGTTTGCCAGTTTTGAGGAGAGCTTCCTGTGTCCTCACTTTGTAGGGAGGAGCAGGAGCAGGAGCTCGTTCCATTGGTGGCTGCAGTATTGTGAGCATGTGGCCCTCCAGGGTGCCCTGGCCTAAAACTGCGCCTGCAGTTCCTGTGACAGACGTGGAAGACGCTCACACAGGGAGAACACGTAACTCTTACTTTAAAATAACCAGGCTCACAGGTTGAATACATTAACCCTCCCAGACCGCCGTACCGATTCTCGGTCATTTCCGAATCTGCCGCTACACCGCTGTACCTGATTTTCGAAATGAAAGGTAGACCTATTTTCTAGTGTCTCCAACTTCCATCTTATTCTAACCACTTTTTTGCATGGAACTCACAGTTTTCTGTATCATGTTGGTTTTTTCTCTTTAATGCTCAGGAGCCCAGGTATAGGGGGCAGTTAGGTTCAGGGCCTCAGGTCTGGTAGGGTTACAGAATGATGCATTACAACATTCCGTAGCCATTAAAAATAACGAGGAATACCTAAATGTATTGTGAAAAAATAGGATGCTGTCAAAACAAGGAATAGAGCAGAGTATATAGGACGATTCCTAACACGAGGTGCCATAAAAGCATATAAAGTTACAGAGGACACTTACCTACAGCTGCGGTTGGAGAAGCATGGTTGGGGCTCGGGCTTCCACATCTGCAGTCATGTGTTCTGACCACGCTAGGTTATTGCTCACATCAGTAGGAATTCGGGGGGATTTGGGTTGTTGTTCATTTTTGTTTCCTGTGTACTTTTTTGGATTTAAAGTAAACATCAATATTAAAATCAGGTCACTTATTACTGAAATGGTTTGTTCTTAAAATGTGGAAGAGTTTTTTATGTCTGTCTTGGCTTCTGAGTTGAGGTTATTGGAATGCTTTCTCAGATAGAAAGCTGGGGAGAACTGGAACCTAGGAACACCAGAAATGGGCAGCAAGCAAATCAGAGGCAGCAGATGTGGATGGTTAAATGCTTTCCCATCCTCCCCAAGGCCTTAAAGGTTCTGGAAATCAGTTGAAGACAGAGATGGCCAGGCCACTTAGTTCACAAAGGTCTGGAACTCGGGGAGTTATGGGACACAGATAGGGAAGCGATTTTACTATTTGATAACCATATAATAAAGTGGGAAATAAGGTAGAGACAGCAGCAGTGGGCAGAATCCTTGGAGTGACCCTAATCTTAAATAAGAATGTCAGCCGAAGTGTGAGTGGGTGGGGAGGGTGGGTGTGTGAAACAGCCAGGAGGAGAGACAGCTGGAGTTACTTTCTCGAGGGCAGTGGCTCTGTACCCAGTGTGCTTCTAGTGGAACTATGACTGGATTATTTTGTGTTTTACTGTAAATGTTTTCCAAGAATATGTGTGTTTATGTCTTCACAAGGTTGGCGTATTCGGACGTCTTGGCACTGTCCCAGTGAGAGGGGCACCCATGGCAACTCGACTGTTGCTCTGCGAGCACGCAGAAAAGTTGTCTGCTGCTATCGTTCTCAAGAACCACCACTCCCGGCTGTCTGACCTCGTGAACATGGCCATATTGACCGCTTTAAACAGGAGGGCCTGTGAAATCCCACCCAGCCTGACCCCTGCAGACGTCTTTTTCAGAGAGGTAAGATGAGGCTCTTTGTCTCCTGATAGGACTTCTTGGAGAACCCTGCAGCTTACTTAGTGACCACACTCCAGGTCCCAGTAGGGCAAAGACTGGACAGAAGAGCTCAGTAAAATTTTAAATTGGACTCCATGTTATCATTCAGAAAGTGTCACTCACTTATCACCTCCCTTATAAGTGAGAGCTTGCAAAACTGACCAGTCAATCCTCCTTGCGTGTGTTGGATGTTTTCGCTTTGTCTCCAAGTCCGCTCTTGACTCTGCTCCTGGAGGGCACCTTCACCTCCGGTTTCCTGTTGGGTTTCATGAAGGGAAAGCACTGTCAGAGGTGAGGAGACCATTCCCCCAGTTTCCTGCCTGCCTGCTGCCACCGCAGTTTGCTGTGTCCTCCCAGATACCAGGCTCCTGTGCTGCTCTGCGTGCCCAGTGACTGCTGCTTCCCAGGCCCCTTTAGGCTTGGGCTTCATCAAGGCCTCCCCTGCCACCAAGTGGGGTGCTGCACCATCCACATTGTTCCCCTCCTCCTGCCCACACCTGTCTGAGCAGCCCCTTCACTGAACTCTTCCTCAGCTACCTGCTAGGATCATGCTGCACACCTCACTTTGAAAATCAAATTTATTTTCAAAGGAAAAGGAAAAACCTCTAAACTTCAGAGGGAAAAAGGATTAAGATGCTGGCCATTGTATTAGTCTAATAGCACACAGCTCTGGTACTCAGGTGCTGCCTCCTGACCTGGTGAGGTTGCCAGGGGGACATTTTCCTCCCAGAAAGATGTTGACACTAAGACTCAGAGAGGCTGTTTATCTTAACTGAGGCCACAGAGCCTTGCTCTGAGCTGACACTGAGTGCACAATTTCAGCCATGCCAGTAGGCAAAGACTATGTTCACTGAATTATGTTCAGGTTTTCTGTTGATTTCCATAAATGTAGTTTGATGAATGCCTTGTTTTCATACCCTTGGGTAAGTCATTTTTCAAGGAAGTAAGGCAAAACACTTGGTTTTTTGTTTTATTTTGTTTTTTTTATGTTAGGAAATATACCCAAAATCTGAATAAAGGAAAGAAAAATAATTCACCTCAAATTTTTTTTTAACCAACCAAACTTAATTTTTGTGTTCTTTTTTGTTTTTATTTACATACAACTTTACATGATAAAACAGATTTTTCATATTATTATTATTAATGACAAATTATTTGTAAAACTTGAGCAAGAGGCTGGTTCTTTTTTCTGCATTTGGATCAAAGTGCAAAGCATACTAGTTAATTCAGTGTATGAGGTCAGAAAATTAATTTTGCAAACTCATCCTAGAAAAAGTGCTACACACCTCATTGCTGAATATCACTACAGTCACCTTCAAAGGACTCCCCTTGGGAAGCTGTGCACAGATGCCAGCGCCTAATCCATCCTTTAAAGCAGTTTTGGAACTCTTTTTCTGGAATGGCCATCAAAACTGTTGTCATACACAAAATCTGACAGTTAAGTTCATGAACTTGCCCCCATGCACTTTCATTGGCGGCACTGTACGAACAACTCGGGAAGGTTGTTTGTACCATGCTGGTACAAACTTGCAGGGTTTGTACCGTGCTGCCAAGGTAAGTACACAGTGGCATTTTAAGAGAAGAGCTGGTAACCCAAATCAGTCTCTCATTGGTGGAGTATACAGGGGAGATGTGATCTGGCAGTCCTGATAGGAAGTAAAATAATACAGAGTCTGCTCGAGGATACACTTCCCACCTTGCCCAGGGTCTAGGATGTAGCCAGGCACCCCCAGGTCTTAATGAAGCAGAGGTAACTGCTTAAGGAACCGACTGTGTTGGCACAGTGTATGAGCCGTGTTCAGCTGAATATGTCACTCACATGATTAGGGTGGTTAGCAAGTGTTTGACATTTTATCTGCTTTTATATCATTTTCTGCCTTTTATAGTATATATGTTTCATTCTTTTTCGCATTAGCAGTATAGGAAATTCTTGCATTTCATCTTACAAATTAAATGTGTCAAAGGCTTCTTGCTAGAACTCTTAGCTCAGACTAAGATTTTGTTGGGCCACGTTTTTGTCTGTGTGTCTTGTTCCTTCAGCTAGTTTATAAGCTCCTTGCAGGCAGCAAATCTGGTTTGTGTTTCTTCTTAGCTCTTGGATGTTCGATGCTATGTAAACTCTGAATACTAAGTAAATGCTCACTTAGTAAAGGGGGAAAAGCTTAACTGGGAGCTGAAACTGGAAATCAGTGTTTCAGGGCTTAAGAACTTTTCACACCAGCATCTTCATGTGTTAATGATTCTGTGTGTGTGTGTTTGAGAACAGTTAATTACAAGTTAATATAAGGGCTGTCCGTAAAGTATCCAGTCACGTAATATGAAAAATAGAGGCATTTGTGGCTGGGTTTTTTCTAGACAGCCCTCATATATTTAGTTATTTTTCTGTATGGCTACTGCTATTCTACAAACATTTCTGTTTTGTCTAAAGAAGATGAATCCCTCAAAGAAAGAAATGAGCAAGTTCTTTAGTTGGGTCATTATTTTAATCTGTTAGTTTAATTCATTAGTTTGGGGTCTTACATTGTAATGAGACATCACTTGTAACCTAGTGCTATTTGTGACATCAAGCCTTAATGGCTGTAATAAATATACCAGTTACAGTTACCCCTTGGTATCTGCAGGGGTTTGGTTCCAGGAACCCCACGAGTACCGAAATTCACAGATGCTCAAGTCCCTTAGATAAAAAGGCGTATTTGCTTCTAAACTGTGCACATCCTTCTGTATATTTTAAATCATCTCTAGATTACTTACAATAGTAATACAGTTACTTGTATAATACTTTATGCTATGTAAATGGTTGTTATAGGGAGTAATGACAAGAAAAAAAGTCTGTACATGTTCAGGCCCAACTACACAGTGCACATCAGTGACAAGGTAACTTTTTTTTCTTGAATAGTTTGGATCTGCTGTTGGTTGAACCCATGGATGCAGAATCGCAGATACGGAGGGCCAGCTCTACTTAGTATTTAAATTAAAAAGCCTGGTACTCATCCAGAATTGGCTTATCTCTTAAGATTTGTTTGGGCACTCTGCTAAAAGTTAGGAGAGTCTCACTTTTGGTTTTTACATTTATCCTTACCATTAACTATTTTCTTCTGATGAAGGAGCTAAAGGTATGACTTAGAGGACAGCTTGCTGCATAGGGTCTGGGGGTTGTAGTTGTGCCCATCACCATAGCCTTTGTCATAAGAAGCTGCCTTCTGTCTGCTCCCTCAGGTGTCCCAGGTGGACACCATCTGTGAGTGTCTGCTGGAGCACGAGGAGCAGGTCTTACAGGACACAGCAGTGGAGTCAGTCGAGTGGGCCGAGGTGGTGATCAACGTGAACAACATTCTCAAGGTACCAAAATAATTTATAAGTTTAGAAAAAGTTAGAAAATATCACTCATTTATCAATCAGTTAACAACTGTTTTGAATGTTTGCCCTGTGTGCATGTTAAAAGTTTCTATAATCCTGCATTCCATTTGGTATTATAGAATAAATCTTTTATTTGGAGAAGAATGTATATACCATTGCAACTATATTAATGTTAATGTATAATAACTGTCTAAGTCTCTTTTTTGAGGGTGCGGGTAGTTCCCTGGCTGAGAATCAAACCCGGGCTGCGGTGTCATTGAGCGCGCCAAAGCCTAGCTACTACACCACCAGGGAACCCCCTCTAAGTCTCTATTTTTTAATTACTCAGAAGCTCACTGCAGTAGACTCTCAGTTAACTAGCACTGGTAGGGATTGGTGGGTGCCTGATAAATGTAGCTTCTGGTTGTTTGAGAGTTGTTATTAAAAATAGGCCTAACTAATATTAGACCCCATACTATACCATACCATGAACTCTATATTGCCTTGATATTAATATTGAAATACAGTAATTAAAAGCAAATTAAGACAAGTAAAGACAAACTTAATGTAACACAGTTTTATTATAAAAACAGCTTTGTGAACGCAGTGTTCAATTTTAGTTAAATGGCAGTCAATAAATTTTTCAGCTTCATAAACTTCACTAATTGTTTTAACTTCAAGTAACTTAGTAAGAAAACACACTTAAAACTTATAATAGGTGTAGAGCATTTACTGGGTAGACATCGCATCAGGATCTGATATAAGTAGGGCAGGATCAGGAGAAGTGGATGTGGATGGTTTTGGATCTACATCAGTAGATGATGCTGAACTCGCAAATTTGCTTGCAGCTTTCTTGAAAAATGCATGAGTGTCAGCTTGCTTTGAGGCCGTATGCCTCTCTTGCAGAGTCAGGTATTACATAATGTGCAGCTGTATAACATGCGCAGAAGTGAAGAAGGGTTGCTGTTCTGCAAAAGCTATTACAGTTCCAAATCCTACAGTATCCTGGTCTCTCCTGGGCTACTCTTTCTTTAATATTTTTTGCTGTTTGCTTGAATTCCAGTTAACAGAGGGTCTGCTGTACTTATATTACTGATTAAAGTGTTCCATTTAATTTTAGCTCATGTACTTTATAATAGTTTTCCTACTCTGGTTACTATGGTTTTTCTAAAATTGAAGTAAGTATGGAGTTAAACATATTACAAATGCAGAAAAAACAAGTACTCCTACAGGCCTGTGTTGAGTATTTTTTAATATTAATAGACTTTGATGTTTCAAATTACGTTCAGAAATACTGGGATTCATTGCTTTCTGAATATAACACATTTCATTTTATTCCAGGACATGCTGCAAGCTGCCAGTCATTATCGACAAAATAGAAACTCCTTGTATAGAAGAGAAGAAACACTGGAAAATGAACCTGAATATATTCCATGGACAGGTGAGACTGCAAGAACTGAGCCCCAAATACTGAGTAGCAGTTTTTCAAAATATATTTCTAATGAGCCATTATTTTAGGAAGCTGTATTATTCCCCTAGTGCAGATATGTAAATGAAATGAAAAATAACGTATTAAGTGCCATCTCCAAACCAAGCAGTTCTTGTGAAAAACACTTTATTCCCTTGAATAATTTCTAGCTGTCTGATTTATTGATTTAACCAGCACTTACTGTGCATCTGCTAGGCTTTAGTACATATTCATAGAAGCAGGTCCTGGCCTTGGAGGTATTGGCTGGCTGTAAGAAAGTAAGTGGAGTAGCACCAACATGATTTAGAAGGAAGAAGGGTTGTGTTTACCTGGCTTTGCTGAGAAAGTCCCCTCAGAGAACACAGGGTTGGAGGAGGACAGAGAGAGGTATCAGCTAGACCCCTGTTTATTTTTTTCAGCAGTGGTGAAGTGATATAATTTTTAGGCAGTTGGGCTTTTTCCCCTAGCCATTCTAAGACTCTTACTTTCCTTGTTACTTTGTTTGATTTCATAGCTACGAGTGGGCCTGCTGGCATCCGAACAACAATAATTCGCCAGCATGAGGTCGTCCTGAAAATGGTTTACCCTCAGGCTGACAGCAGCCTCCGAAACATTCTGACAGAGCAGCTCGTAGCACTGATTGATTGCTTCCTGGATGGTTATGTTTGTCAGCTTAAGTCTCTGGACAAGTCCAGTGATCAGGAAAGATACAACAACCTGGAAATGGAATACCTACAGAAGAGAGCGGATCTCTTATCTCCTCTTCGTAAGTGCATGGCTTTTCACCAGGGCTGTGGGGCTTTGAGTTAGTGAATGAAGCGGTCACATCGTTAATGCAGTGCATTCAGTCAGGTACGGTCAGTCCAGCCATGCAGAGGATGTAAAGCGACTGTGCAGCTTTCTGTGTTTGCTCAGCCTTGTTTTCATAGGGTGGGAAGTAGCCTGGTCTGCTAGGACATGAGGGAACAGGTAGACAGTGATGAAGCAAGGGACTGAATTTGCATCTTTAACAATTTTATATGGATTCTGAAACCACATGCCAATAACTGGAAAGTTTTCTATCCCATTAATTATTTTTAGTACATAATATGAATAAGGGTAAAATTGCAAGTAATATTTCTTATTACATATTAACTTTGCACTAATAGGATTTTTTTCCATCTGTTCCCATTGCCATAGTTACACTAGGCCAGTACCCATGGGCTGCTTCGTTAGCAGAAAAATACTGTGACTTTGATATCTTAGTACAAATGTGCGAGCAGACCAACAACCAGGCCAGACTCCAGCGCTACATGACCCAGTTTGCTGATCAGGTAACAACATTGGGGACATAGGCAGCAGATTGTATAGTAGGCTTTACCATTTCAGATCTTACTTGGGTTTTGGAAGATGGTAACACTGTAGTTCACTCATATACTAATTTTGGTACATTAGATTTCTTTGTAAATGGCAGACGGTTCTTTATATGTAAATATTAATATCACTGAAAGATTCTTTGATCTTTGAAAAATATGTTAAAACTTCTATTTCTGTTCTTATATTTTCAGTTATAATTAAAAATACTTAGGTATGTGCATATGGGTAGAGTTTTAAAATTTTGAATACAAAGTCATAGGATGCTGCTTTTAGAGAGCTCAGAGTTCCATACATCTAAGATTTTTGTTTTCCTTATTTGAAGTCGTGATTCCTATTTTTCACAAAGTTCCCATTATTACACTGTATAAGGTGAGTTTAAGTTGCTCTTTGGAAGGCAGCTATGCTCACCACTATACCACCAACACCACGTAAGTTACTCTTTAACACCAGTTCATTCAGTTGCTCTTTATGTCAAAACTGATCATTTTTTTACTGTAAAGGTGACATTGTATAAAAATTGAGAAAATCTCTATAAACAAAAAAATATCAAAAAATCACTTAGGAGTTCCCTGATGGTGTAGTGGCTTAAGGCTTCGGCATTGGCGCTGTCAGCGCTGCGGCCTGGGTTCGATTCCCAGCCAGGGAGCTACCCACATACCAAAAAGCAAAAAAAAAAAAAAATCACTTATAATTCTAGCATTCAGAGAGAATCCTTTTAAACAGTTGGTTTATAGTCTTCTAGTCTTTTTACTCTGTATTATTATAGACAAACAGGTTTTGTCAACTGCTTACTTCATTTACTACATAAAAAAACATTTGTCTGGAGTTCCCTGATGGTGTAGTGGCTTCAGGCTTCAGCGTTGGCGCTGTCAGCGCTGCGGCCTGGGTTTGATTCCCAGTCAGGGAGCTACCCACATACCAAAAAGCAAAAAACAAAAACAAAAACAAAAAAACATTTGTCCATCACATTCAATATTTTACAACTGCATTTTTAATGGTCTTATAATTTCAGGGACTGGATATAAATTACCATATTTGATCAGTTCCTGATTTTTGGATGTGGCTTATCTAGTGTTTTCATGGTAGTGCTAAAGTAAATACTTTTGTGCCCATCATTTTTATGGATTCTAATTCCCCATTGACATTTTCCACCCATTTTTATGTTGTTTCTCTTATTTTTCCTTTATATGCATAGTAGTTATTTTAAAGTCCTTTTTGTACTATAAAATCTGATCATTCTTAGGTCTGCTTCTATTGCCTGCAATTAAGTCATATATTTCTGCTTATGTCTTGTGATGTTTTTTGTTGTATTTTGAGCGTTGTGTATACAAGAGTCATAAAGCTGGAAATCAGTGTTGTTTTTCCCCTGGGAGGCAGATCACTGAGTTCTTTTGTTATGTTCATTTCCATTCTGGTTTCAGAAGTCTTGTGGGACTGGTGGTTCCTTGCAGAATTCCCCCTTTAGGTGCACTCTTCCGTCCATTCTGTGAGACTGCAGGACATTTTCGTATTCCTTTCTAGTCCAGCATCCCACAGCACCCCAATATTCAGCAAATGTGCTACAGGGGAAACTGGCCATGCATCTGGGGCCTCTTTAGACTCTGGCACCTCATACCAGCCCAAGTAGCCATTTTACACACAATATACCTTTGACACTTTCGAAACTTTCATTCTGGAATGATGATGTCTTGGCATTGTCCAGTTGGACTTTCCGTGATAATGGAGATCTGCTCGTGTGTGCTGTGCAAAATAGGAGTCTAGCCACATCTGAAAATCGAGCACTTGTGATGTGGCTGGTTTGACTGAGGTATTCAACCTTTACAATTTAACTAGTTTAAACAGCTACTTGTGGCCAGAGGCTGCCATGCCGACAGTGCACATCTCAAGTCTGCGTGATCTTGAGCAAGACGCCCATTCTGAATCTGAATGTCCACATTTGTCAAGTGAGGTGATTGAATTAGGTGATTTTTGAAGACCTTACAATGTAGGAAATTAGTATTTAAAACAAGACTTCTATTCTAGAGTCTAAAACCTTTGGAAGATTTAATATTTTATTATCAGAAATGTATTTTTTAAAACTGTATTACGAAAATTATTGGACTCCTGGCTGTGTTATTTATAGAATTTTTCAGACTTTCTCTTTCGCTGGTATCTGGAGAAAGGAAAGAGAGGCAAATTATTATCTCAGCCCATCTCTCAGCACGGGCAGTTGGCGAATTTTTTGCAAGCTCATGAACATCTCAGCTGGTTACATGAAATTAACAGCCAAGAATTAGAAAAGGTAAGAAGGACTCGGTTACATGGAGCAGATTTAGGCAATTTTTTTTATTTAGTTAGTTTTAATTAGTTTTTAGGAACTAAAATATTACTTATAGATTATTTTATATGTGTGTCTCCTAGTCCACTGTGAGTTGGCTCCTATTACAGTGAAGCACAAAAATTTTATCAACATGTAAATAGCAGTTGACCAATTTTTGTAATGAGTATTTTCTTATAATAAAAAATGTTCAAATTATGAGTAAAAGTGTACACAATTAATTTTAAAGTTCTTGACAGGATGTTGAAGTGAATTACAGTTGTTATAGAGCAGATGTTTTATGTATGTGTCTTTTCCCAATAATTAGTGTGGGTGGTTGGTATTTTACTGTGTACTTACACTATATGGTACTCATCAGTTTCTAAGTTTACTAATATTGACCTGATCTTTCATTGATGTTAGCATGAGTGAGGCAGGGGGAGTTTGGGTTGCACTTAACCTTTATTTCAATTTGAATTAGTAATGAGAATTTTTATCACAGTTTTCATATTTTGTTTATTGTAGGCTCACGCAACACTTCTGGGTTTGGCAAATATGGAAACTCGCTACTTTGCAAAGAAAAAAACCCTTCTTGGCTTGAGTAAATTAGCTGCATTAGCTTCAGACTTTTCAGAGGATGTGCTGCAAGAAAAAATTGAAGGTAAAAGAAAGAATCTGAACAAGACCTACAAATCAGTCATGCTGTCAAGGAACCCTGCTAATGCATCCCTATTATCATTTAATGGGATCCACTAAAAATAGGACCCATCTTTCCTTTAGGAGGAATGCTTTCTATTCAGTGTCCTTAGACAATTACTCAGTTATATACTTGGGATTCTCTTTCTAGAGAAAAGTAATTTGTATTTTAAGTAAGGAATTTGTATTTTATCCCTAAAGAATGAATGCAGATTATTTAAACAGAGTACTCTGATTACATACACCCTTAGTGACTCGTATTTAAAATGAACGACAAAGAAACCTGACCTTGACTTTGCAGGTTTGTTGTACATAGTGGTTCTTCTGAAGCTGTTGGTTTCAGAATTCAAAACTTTTTGGTGTCATAATTGTGAAACTCTTTTGTGTATATTGTAGACTGAGAAAAGGACAGAATGTTATTGTTAGTGCAAACCAAGGAGATGGGGGTGTATAAATGTAGAAGGAAGAACCTTGCACTGTTGCATTTGAACTGCAGGTATAAGATGGAACCATGATTGTCTAAAAAATGCTTGGCTCTGTCCACTGAAAAGGCCTAAAAGCAGTGACACCTCAGGAGCATGAGTATACCAAGTCCCATATTTTGGTTTCTGACTACCATTTCTCAGGAACAGGAAATGAGGGCTTATTGATGAAGTGATCTTGGGGAGTCTCGTTGGGCCAGAAAGCAAGGTTAACGTAGAGATGTCAAATGACACAACTTCCATTGGCCTGGCCAAGTTTCGGGATAATTTGAACACACACAAAAAAAATGATTATAAAGGATTTTATTTCAATTAAAAAAGAAATATCCATAAATTCACAGTGATACCCCTAGGGGAGGAGGTCAGTAAAATGCTTCTTTACCAAAAATAATGCCAAAACCAATTAATGTATAAAGAAAGAAAGATAGACTTGGGAAGTCACCATTTTGCAGCCATGGTGAATAATGGGTCCTCAAAGGACACTAAAACCACTGAGTTTAGGGGTTGGTTCAGAGCCTCATTGCAGCGATCTAGCAGGTGTCACTACCAACAGCGAGCCAACTCCCACTACATACTTCCCAGAGTGATATGAGTGGCAGTGCAGGACACCACCTGTGTCATGGTCTTGCCGGAAAGGTTCAACCTGGATCTAATCGCAAGGGAACAATTAGATCCATCCAGAATGTGGGACATTTTACAGTCAACTCAGACTCTTCAAAATTCAGCAACACAAAAGGCAACAACAACAGATGGACAGGAGACTGTTTTAGATTAAAGGAGTCGAAGAGCCATGGCAGCCAAACACAGTGTAAAAGAGTCTTGATTGGCTCCTGAAACATTCCCCAAATAACCAGCTCAACTATGACAGACATTTGGGGCCAGCTGGGGAGCTTGAATATACTTACTGTTAGATGATATTGCTATATTCATGTTAGATTCTTCAGGCCCAGTAATGATACTGTGGTTGAATGTCTTCGTTTTTGGGAAACACATGCTGAGGGATTTAGAAATGAAATGTTATAATGTCTGCAACTTTCATGTGGTTTAGGGGGAAAGGAGATGGATGGATGAACAATAGATGCGTAGGTAGAAGCCTACATACATACGCACACGCAGCAAAGTTGGAAAAATCTTAACAGCAGGGGACTCTAGGTTACAGTGCACATTGTAAATCTTTAAATTTTTTTGTAGGTTTGGAAATTTTCAAACTAAAAATTGGAGTGGGGATCTCAGTTATGTGGTCAGGGGTAAAGTATATGCAAATATGGGTATTTGGATGCAGGGCTTAGCCTGAGTCTAGCCTCTGCTGTCTGAATTCAGATTATACTGCTGTCCTGTATTTCCTCTTGAGGGGTGGATGTGGCGGAAAGAATCTGGATGGAAATTGGCCAATCTGACTTCAGATATTTTATCCAACCTCTGATCTTTGTGACCTGGGTAGCTGATTTACCCTCCTGAGCCTCAGTTTCCTCATATATAAAAGTGGATAGTTGTAAGGATCGGAGACACTATGTGTCCCTTGAAAAAAAAAATCTCAATAGATCTTAGGATTAGCATTTAAGTTTTATTATTAAAATTATGTTTCACTGGAGTAATCTTTCTGCAGTCTTTTATTTTTAGGCACCAGTAAGTAGTGCTTCCTGTTCTAGAATATTTTGTGTATATTCTGCAAGGCTGACTGATAGTCTGAAAGAGGAAGCTGTATGTTAGCCTGGCCTCCAGAGATGGAGCATGTTAATCAAAATACAGGGTCCAGCAGGAGTAATACTCAGATTGCCTTATGATTTTATTACAAAATCATAACCATACATGCTTATGGTTACACAAATAAGTCCCCTCTTTTATGAGCTGGTAATTTATAGCAAATCATTTATTACAGAATCATAAGTATGTACGGTTATGATTTTGTAATAAAATCGTAATTCAAGGCCAGGTGTTACCTGTGCTGGGCCCTGTATTTCACACAAGGCTTTATTATTTCTCATGTGCCCCCTGCTCCCACCCAGGTATCATTGGAACTCTGGTCATCATTTTGCATTTGATCACTTCTTAGCTTTTGTTCTCTTAACACAATGGAAATATTTTCAGGTCTCAGTAATTTTCTGCAGACTATCACAATGTGTCTAACTGTAGGGAGTTTTTATTAATAACTTTCTGGTTATATAAATTATTGCTTATGGGAATTTATAAAGCATAGAAAAAACAAAACAAAAATACGAGGTCAGACAATTAATTTTGCGAACTCATCCTAGAAAAAGTGCTACATACCTTATTGCTGAATATCACTACGGTCACCTTGGAAGCATCCTCTTGGGAAGTTGTGCACTGATACCAGCGCCTAGTCCACCCTTCACAGCAGTTTTGAAACACTTTTTCTGGAATGGCCATCAGGGCTGTCATCGTCCCCAAAATCTGACAATTAAGTTTGCAAATTTGCCACCGTGCAGTTACATTGGCAGCACTGTACAAACCTTGCAAGGTTATGACACCTTTCCAAGTTGTTTGTACAGTGCTATCAATGTAAGCGCACGGTGGCAAGTTTGTGAACTTAATTGTCAGATTCTGGGGACAATGACAGCCCTGATGGCCATTCCAGAAAAGGAGCTCCAAAATTGCTTGGAAGGGTGGACTAGGTGATGGCATCTGGTGCACAGCTTCCCAAGGGCAGTACTTCAAAGGTGACTATAGTGATATTCAGCAATGAGATATGTAGCACATTTTCTAGAATGAGTTCATGAAATTAATTGTCCGACCTCATAAATTATCTATAATTCCCTTGCCCCTGAGATAACTACTGTTACTGTTTTGTGTCTCCTCCTCGTCTGTTTTTCTAGATATGGAAATAGCACAAAAACATTTTCATTTTTTACAAACTTGGGATTATGTGGGATGATGCCAGTATTTGAATGAGCATATCTGTGCTTTTATCATTCCATTTTGCTGCAACTACTGTGTTTGGGGCTACATAACAGTTCTCAACTGTTTTTTCCTTCAACCTGGCACATTTTGGGCAAAGTGAGGTTACCCGCTGCAGCCTGAATAGTTCGTGGCAAGTGTAAGCCCTTGTCATCTCATCCTATAGAAATAAACCATTGCTGGTTAAGAAATTTGGCACATAATCATCCACTAATATATTAATGGTAGTTTTTAAAGAGATCATTTCCCTTAGTGAATGAAATCATACTAGAAACTCTGGTAAGAAGAAGTGCTTCACTGAGTTATCATAAAGTGGGACTGGGGGACCCCAGTTTTGAGGGACCATGCCTCCAAAGTAGTCATCTGCTTTGCTGCTTCCTCAGGGAGTGGGGCGTGTTTCTTTACCTATCCCCTCCCAACTGCTTCTGGCTGCTGTGATAATTCATACGCCTTGGACCAAACCATGAGTATGTTTTAATGTGATCAGGAATCAAAAATAAGCAGAATTAGAAACACTCCAAGATCATTGACTAGTGAGTGATGAGATTCCCTTTAAAGATACTCCTTTTTCTCTTTAAATTCGGATTTGTTTTATGACAGCAGAAGTGAAAGTTAACTCCCTCTCCATGCTCTCATCTTGAATTGTAGAAATGGCCGAGCTGGAACGCTTCCTCCTGCACCAGGAGACGCTGCCCGGACAGCTGCTAGAGGAGAAGCAGCTGAGCCTCAGCGCAATGCCCGTGCTGACCACCCCGCAGCTCATCGGGGTAAGTGCCCTCCCTTGACCTCAGGCAACCTCGCTGTTTCTGGGGCCCTGCAGTATTGCTCCTGAGAGCAGTCATCTTTCCCCTGGTTCCTGGCTCTCTCCTGGAATGAGTGGTTAGAAGCTGCATGGGAGCAGCAGGATGCCAGTTCACAGTGCCTCTGCCTCCCCCTGGGCCCCACCTATTCCTAAAGATGCTTATCGTTCTATACCGTGAGATACTATAACACATTTCAGGCTCTTCTATAAGGAAAATGGTTTAAGGACCTGACTTAACAGCCTGTAAGCGCCATCCTTGCCCTTGTCCTCTGTAGCATCACCCGTTCCTAAGGTATCACTAGACTGTGGGCTGCAGCCTGGATCAGATAGTTCTGTTGTTCTACGCACTTGTAGCTTCAACCCCACTTCTCTCCTTTCCTTTCAAGAAAGCATTTCAAATGCAAAAGTGTTGCCATAGGATCACCTTGAATTTTCTCTAATTATATTGAAAAGAAATTGAATGATTCAAAACCATCAATATTTTACCTGTTACCACTACAGACTCCCCATAACAAGCTCACAGCAGCCTCTCCTGATACCATATGTAATTTAAAATCTAAGAGCTGTTGCTTGGAAGAGTCACTACGATTTTATGTATCAGAAAGAAGGAAAAAGTAGTTGCCAAGTTTACTCTGATACACCATCAATTTTAATATGACATTCCAAGTTCAGAGATGTCAGCATTGTAGAGAAAAAAGAATGTTCAGAAACAGTGAAATAAATATTTTTTAAGTATTATAAGACAATGAAAACAAGTACATAGCCTTTTTCTGAAGTGGTTTTGAGTATTAATGGTAGTTTATCTTTGCTATTAAAGGGTTACATAGAATCTTTCAAAATGAAATTTGCTACATTATAAATAGTCATTGTGAAAAGAAAATAGAAACAGTTCAAATTGGTATTTTTAGTAAGGCAAGTATTTTTCTGATTATAAAATTACAGGAAATTTGAAGAACACAGAAATAAGTCTGTAGTCAGCTATGATAGAACAGCCAGGATGGCCATTGGTGATATATTGGTGTGTGTTTTCAAATCTCTTAAGTAAACTGCAGACCAGCTTCATGCTTTATCATAGACTTCAGTTTTTAAAACTTTTTGGAAGGGCAACAGTTCAAAAGCATTATAGCCGGCTTTAAAAATGCAGGGGCAACAATTTATTGCAAAGCGTACACTTATAAGAATGCTGAAATGTGCATACTTACTATCTTGAACCTAAGGATATAAATTTACAGACATTTTAAAAGTATGTATACCAAGTTATTCAAGTTCAATTACTGTTTGAACATAGGCCTCTTTTATAAGATAGTTTATTGTGAGGTAGATGGCATGTAATTTTCAAATGTGACACTGTTCTTTACTATAAAAATACCTGCAACTTAACTTGAAATAGGACTTCTTTCCTCCGTAAATTTTGCTGGTCTTTCTTATATCTTTACTTAAAATAGTCCTCAACCTTATTTTAACTTGCCATAGCTATATATCTGTGAAGAAAACAGAAGAGCTAATGAATATGATTTCAAGAAGGCTTTGGACTTGCTGGAATATATTAATGAGGTAAGTAAGATTGCCCGATGGTCACAGCAAGTCCTGGATTTCTAGTCCTCTGTAGACCTGAACACAGGAAAGAAAGAAAAAAATACCTCTGTTATCCCACCATGAAATGTGTTAATTTAAAAAGACTGTGGTTCAGCTACCCCTAACTCTTGGATTACGTACAGCTCTTTAGAAAAGTTGTCCAGCGATTTCATTTCTCATAATTCTCACACTTTCCCAGATGTCTTTTCTGTGCATGAATAACAAATGCTGCTTTTCAGAGTCCTGAGGTACTTTTTCTTTTTCATTTAGTGTAAGTCATTATTTTTTCTCAGTCTGATATGTTGCTTTACTACTTTACTCTTGGTAATATTCACCCTCAGAGAAGCTGTTTCCTAGCTTTCTTTGAGAAAAAGATTATAGTGAAATTTCTGTAGATAAGTAGTCAGCCCTGCAGTTGACAGTAGTTTGGTAGATTTTTAAAAACATAGTGTATTGGCTTTTATGTTCCTTGTTTAAAATCTTAACTCTCAAGATTCCAGACAAAATCAGATTAGCAAAGAATTATTAGAAACTAATTCGAACATTGATTGGCTCACTCTTCTGTGTAGTGTTAACATTTTAAAGAAAGGAAAGCTTTTTTGAAGATCAGGACTTAATGAGGATTTTTTTGTGTTGCTCTGAAGGAGGAAGATGTAAATATAAATGATCTAAAACTGGAAATCCTTTGCAAAGCTCTTCAGAGAGATAAGTAAGTTCTCATAGTGTGAATCTAAGGTATGGTTTTGGCAAAGTACTCTTTAGAAATATTATGTGATACATCAAATGGCTTTGTAACCTCATTGTATTATAACATACTGATACAGTATGAAAACTGTAGTGGTTGCATTAGTAATCTTAAATTTTTCATTCAATAATTAAGGCCTAGCTTAAGGTTTAGGACCACTGGTATAATAAATCTCTCTTTTTAATTTTAAAATTTAGACTCAATTTTCACAGAAATATATATATTCCTGTTTCCACAGAAGTAGGGCCAGTTCTGCCAAGCAAGACTTGAGACTGTTTTTCTTTGTTTGTTTGTTTTTAATGAAAAGTCATTACAGTTTGAGAGTCAGTGTCCTCTTCTGGGCTATGGAGACCTCTTTTTCACCTTCACCTCCTTCCTGTGGAGGATTTTTATGCATGGGAATGGCAGTGTTAGGTGGTGGCAAGGAAAGGCTAAGCATCAGTTTTCGGGGTGGATTGTTTCCAGGAGAAGAATTTTAAAGGGAGCTTGGCTGAATGCTCAGGGTCTTCCCTGCTCAGTCTTCCTTCTCCCAGTGGGTTTGAGCAGTTGTAGTCAGACTATTTTTACTTAAGAATTTCTTCCTCTGATCACTCCCAAATAGTTCACATCGTTGTTGCATTTGGTCTTGATGGTCACCCTCCGAAGCCTCCAGCTCTGCCCACTCGACTTCCTTCCTAATCAGAACGAGTGTGCCGTGAGCTGGCAGGGCCTCCTGGCTTCTTTGTATCACGTGGGGTATATCCACTGCTTATGACAATGCACTGCTTCCATGTTGGCATTACAGTAGTAGATAATCTCAGCTAAAGAAAATTTATGTCATGCCAGACACTGGTTGCCTTTTTATTTTTATGGAAAACAGAATATGTTATAATGTATTATAACTGTTGTAATGTATTATAACTACTTGAGGTCCTTACTAGATTTGTTACGGATAGACTTTTCTTGGGAAAGATACCCCTCTACTTGGTTTTGACATCAAATACATGTTGGTTATAGTTAGTGAGTAGCTATCCAAGTGTAGCATCTTACATCTAACAATGACTTTAAATATAGTCAACATTTAAAGCTCCCTTTTTAAAAATAATTTGAAATAGAATCACAAAACTCAGATTTGCCGTGCCTATCTCCCATCAAAACAAAACCACAGTGGGAAATAGACAGTTTCTTTCAGATATGTCCATCATTTCATTTTCACCTCATAATGATTTTGTTTTCTAGCTGGTCCAGTTCAGATGGTAAAGATGATCCCATTGAAGTATCTAAAGACAGTATATTTGTGAAAATCTTACAGAAACTTTTAAAAGATGGTAAGTTGTTTGTTAATATTGGGAATTACAACATCACGCCTCAGTTTTAGAAATCCTACAATAATGGGGATTTGCCAAGTTGTCAAATGCAGGGTGGTTTAAGATTAAACAGTTCATACTCAGATTTGTTCAAAATAAAGGGAGGGTTTTTTTCCTTCCTCTCCTGTGGTGGGAAGGTGTATCAGTCAAGGTGAGGTCCCCATCCACTTGGTCCTGGGTGCCTGCCCTGGGTGGGGTCTCCATGCTGATTCATGACGGATAGGAGTATAAAGGATACTTACCTTCACCTCTCTTCATATTATTAAGAACTTAACATATTAATAGCATTAGACCAAGAGGTGAGAGGTTTTATGTGTTTTCTATAGAAGACCAAATATGGCTCATATTTATTACAGAATTACTAGATCAAAATACATGATGCTATATCTAGGCAGTGTTCAGAACAGGCCAGCCTAGTGTTCACCAGTCTTCTCAGATGTGAGGACACTGTCTTTAATACCAGTTGGAAAAGATGCACAGTGAAAAAGCTGTTGTAAATCCAGCAGTCCTTCTAAGTAGATGAGAATTTTATTCATCATGCTGACATTTATACACATTTGAAAATTTTCTGTACATATACCTACAGGACACATTGTTGAATCTACACAAAACATTCCCAGCCCGGTGCCTGGTACACAGATTATGAAATATTATCTTACTAATTTAGAATTTCCCCTCCAGTTTTCTTTGTCAAATGAGAAAATTGTACATTGCCCTTTTCTAACTACTCAGAGCTCAATCTAAACAACCCATTTAATCAGTGCTCAGGGACTTTCCAGCCCCATAGAGGACTGATGAAGAAATGGCTCCTCCACCTACCTAATTTTAGATTTAAACTTCAATGCATTTGGAGATACTGTAGCTAGCTTTCATGAAAGTATTTCTACTAAGGAGAATATATAAGTGAGATACTTGTTTTAAAGTGGTTATTAGTTAAAAACTTCCACATTGGAGAAATGACTTAAGCTGTGGGGAAAAATAAAAACATTTCAGGTCTTTTGAAGACTTTAAATAGGTTGGCTGTTTTGACCACTAGTGGGGAAAAACACTCAAGCAGCCTCTTCTAAGTAAAGCAGGTGTCAAATTGTTAGACCTGCACATGTGTTTGATGTTCAGGTGTAACAATTTGGAAAGTATTTAAAGCTATTTCCCAATGGCAGAATGACATTATATTTTAAATAGAAGTACAGATGTTTTTATCATCAGTCATCCTCGTTCACTTGCGAGTTTTACGAAAGTAAAAACTGACTTTCTGTGCTTGTGTTTGTAGGCATCCAGCTCAGTGAGTACCTGCCAGGGGTGAAAGACCTTCTCCAAGCAGAGCAGCTGGGCAGCTTGAAGTCCAATCCTTACTTTGAGTTTGTTTTGAAAGCAAATTATGAATATTATGTCAAGGGACAAATGTAACTTTTTCTAAAAATGGTCATTGTTTTTGAAAATTTGTACAAGCATGTTCTTATAAAAATTTTAGGCCTTAAACATCTAGAAGTCTGGACACTTTTATAGCGTGTGTTGCTGAGTTTTTTATACTTCATGTGGAAGCTACTCCAGTTTGTGTGAATAGTTTTGGTTTTTAGTTACCTGATATTTTCTCTCCTTTTTCCATCTGAAATTCACTGGTTGTTTCCATACCCGTACCCTTTTCGCCGTCACTCCACCCAGGGTTCTGGCGTCCTTGTCCCGCCTTTGCTCCGCGTGTGCACATGTCACTTGTCGGCTTCAGTTCCTGTACCTCTGAAACGACAGGACTGCACCCGATTGTCTCTGAAATGGCTGTGATGGGATAGTGTGCACGGAGGGGAGTCTGGAGTGTTGGCCTAGGGCCAGTGGGAAATACCGAGTAAGAGAAATGTCAAAACAGAGTGGGCCTAGATCATGCAAGCATGGTAACTGGTTAATAAATTGGGAAAATTTTGAACTTCTAACCAAATAATAGCATATTCATGAAAGTAGTTTAGTGAATAAAATATTTATGTGGCTTTCTAACCTATCTGGAAGTTACCCTATAATAAATTTATAATATTAGTTACCATCTTTTAGTGTGGGGATGAACCAGCTTCATGCATTTTCTGGTTGATTTACACGGAATGCCAGCTGTACCGCACTGTCTGGCTGATATAATAGCATATAATAAAATGCTAGGAACCATTATAGGTTTTCTTAATATCGCACCTGATTTAACTGAAAAGTAGTGGTTCTCAAAGCTTTTCTTCGTCTTGACCAGTGTCGTCACCCAGTTTTACCTGGCTTTAAATAAAGACCCAAGGTTGGACAGGGAATTGCTGGCGTGTTGACACTTTGGCCCAGTGGAGTGGGCATTGAACAGCCAGCTCCAGCAGCTGAACGGGTCAGAAGTGAGATGTGGTGCACCCAGTTCCTGGTCTCACGGATGCAGCCATCACCGTCTCAACCCCTCCCCCCGCAGCTCAGCCTGTGAGCGTGTTCACGGGAGCAGTGATGGGGCTGCTTGCACTGACCGCCAGCGGAGGCAGATGAACGGCCTCTTTTCGGTCGCAGCGTGCGCGGCGGGACGGCTTAGGGATATAGCGAAGGTGCTGAGCGAAGTTGGAAGAGGAACTTGTCAGATGGCTGGGAAGAAATAGCAGTCATAGTGAAATTAGGCCCAAGATTTTGATTAATCTTTTCCTCCAAATATTAAAAAATGAGTTCCACAACATAGCCTTTATCAGAGAGAATCATTGATTTTTATGTAAATTGAGTCATTGATCACGACAAATTATAAAGTGAGCATGTTGTCTCGGGAAAGAACTTGCCTGACTTGGGAAAGGTCTTTGTTTTCACACCCGTCTTTGAATGCTGTTCAGAGTCTGTGGCTCTTGAGTCCAGGACTATGGCTATGCCTGGTGGAGGTGGCCTGGTGTCCCGGGTGTGCGTGGCGGAGCGGGGCTCCTGTCCCGGGTGTGCGTGGCAGAGCGGGGCTGGTGTCCCGGGTGTGCATGGCGGAGCGGGGCTGGTGTCCCGGGTGTGCGTGGCGGAGCGGGGCTGGTGTCCCGGGTGTGCGTGGCGGAGCGGGGCTGGTGTCCCGGGTGTGCGTGGCGGAGCGGGGCTGCTCTCCTGGGGTGTGCTAAGACATTAAGACACACAGAAGTGAGGTGTACCTCTATTACAGGAATTGTATTTTTGAAAACTTTAAAATCTGGACTGTGATTTTTCTTTCCTCTGGGAAAGCGTGCAGGCTGAGTGGGAGTCGGTGTGTCCCATGCTCGTTCTGGGTGTGCCCAGTGGGAGTCCCTATTCCTGGTGGGAGTTGGTGAGTCGGTGTGCCCGGTGGGAGTCCCTGTACCTGGTCGGAGTTGGTGAGTCGGTGTGCCCGGTGGGAGTCTGTGTGTCAGGAGTCTGTGTGCCCGGTGCTCATTCCTGGATGTGTCCCCGTCATCAGTGACCAGAGCAGAAGGAAAACCTGCCGCAGCCGGGTGTCTCACCTGCTCCAGTCCGCCACACAGGCCGAGAACTACAAACACGTATTTAAGTAGTTCAGCCTCAGCTGCCTGTCCCTGGACAGTGTGTCGGGAGAATGCCTGAAGAGAAGATAGCTCGGGAAATACCAAAAGACGTATTTAGAGAACAATCTTGTGTAATTCTAAAATTTACAAAATACCGTAGGACACTTAGGTTTAACAAAAGCACAGAAACCCATGTGATGCCACCACCCAACAATAACTTCAGTGGCCATTTGAAATACATCCTAGAATGTCTTGGACTGTGTGCCAGTGTCTTTCGTGACCTACTTCTGCTGTGACATGCTGTGAGCGTGTCTGCGCATCGTCTAGGACGGTCAGTTCTCACTCCCCGTTGACAGGTTCTTGGCCCTGTTGTGGAGTGACATGTAAGGGAACCAACTTCGCCACAGGCTAGTGATGTAAGTAGGAGGTAAGTCCCTTCGGCGTCGCACCAACATTGTAAGGAAATGTCGAGTAAAACGTTATTCCAGGACCTGCTGCGTTTCTGAGCCTTTTCTATGGGGTTTTTCTAACTGCTGTGCCCTCCACCCCTGTGGAAGTTTAAAATCACAGATAAACTGTATCTTATCTACCATGGCCTTTAGAGGCCCCAAATCATTGTGACGTCTAAGATGTTTTAGCTCCTCCGAACCAATTTTCCCCACTTTGAGAATGCATGTCTTCAGTATTCTTCAGGGTACATTTCTTTAGTGACCATGTGACACTTTACCATATGGCCGTACCTTAGCTTATTTAACAGTTCCCTGGCTCCCTGGCTCTCCCATCTCCTAATCTTAAAACATTTGGGTTAATGGTTTTGCTTGGGATTGGGTTTGGGTTTGGTTTTCTACTTTTAAAAATACTAGTATGAATCTTGGTACAAGTACCTCTGTGACGCCAGACACTTAAAATTACATTCACACTTCCTGTTGTGGTGATGGTGGTGGTATGTGTTTAGTGAGCAGTTGTAGTGATTTCTAATGACCTTTGCTAACCTCTCCTACCACCTCAGCCCTCAGCTCCTCCAAACACTTAGAAGGAAGGCATCGTGCCATTTATTGAGACATGTCCCATGCACTTACCTAGTTTCAACTTCAGATCAGTCTTAAGGAATAGGTGTTGCCCTCAGTTGAGAAGGCTGAGTCTGCCCAAGGTCACACTGCCAGCCAGAGGGGAGGTACACCAGGTTCGCTTTACTCCAAAGTGCAAGCTTGCCACCAGCTCGTGTGTATAGGAAGGTGGTGGGGGACCGGGATCATCGGGCCCTTAGAGATGGCCCGGGCAGAGCAAGGCCCAGAGCAGGAAAGCCACCGGTAGGAAATCTGAGCCCTCTCCTGATGGCGTGGGTCCCCCAGGCGTTCTATGTGTGGCTTGGGAGGAGGAGTGTGTTCTGTCTGTGCACCTGGCGCTGGGTTGTTTCTTACGTCGAGTGTTCCCAGCCCGCCCCCTCACTGTCCCGTGGGAGAGGGAAGCTGCGGGGGCAGCCACGTCTTCATTTCAGGACGCTTTGGGCCCTTTGTTGGAAAAGCTCCCTTGGGGTTTCCAGAACTGCAGCCCATGGGGAAGAGTAAAGGAAGAGAGGGGTGATCTTGCCCTGCCCCAACCACGGGGCCCTCCTCACTGTCTTCTCGTCTTCAAAACGGGAATGAAGAGTTCCTCTCCTACCTCGCTAGTTCAGAGGATCCTGGGGACAACATGAAAGTGTGTCAAGTGTTCTACAAATTCAAGTTAAAGCTGATAGTCAACACAATAAGGGGCTGGGACTCGGCAAGGTGGGCGTACCCAGATGGGCGAGGACTGGAGAGAACGAGGCTGCAGACAGGCGGTGTGAGCACCCGGGCCGCCTTGCAGCCAAGGGCCTGGCAGTGTCCGGAGCGGCGGCTCGGCCAGGCTTCCTGCCCGGCCGACCCTCGTTAGCCACCGTCCCAGGGCGGGCGAGAGCACTGGTGTGTTCCCCAAAGGCCTACGCGTGGAGGTGGCTTTTCCACCTGCTCGTTGGGTCTGTTCCTAAGCCAATGAGACTTCAACAAGACCAGATGGGACTGGAGACGAGTCAGCCCCGGCTGCCGGGGGAGCGGGTGTCTGCACCCGTTTTCAGGGCCGTCTCCCCTGGGCTTGTGTGCCAGCAGGCCTCTTAGCTGTGAGTTTTTTATTCACAGCTTTCAGCATGTGGTTTGAGTTTTACAGACTCGGAGCCTAGAAAAGCTTGCTATAGGAAAGGTAAGAGTTGCACTGAGTAAGACTTTGGAAAAATATGAACCCCATCCCCCTTTAAAGTGTCAGCAAATGGTTAGGTATTTGGTGAATAACAGCACATTGCTTCCTACCTTTAAGGCCACATTTTTAAGCTGTTCTCTTTATATTGTACCTCGAAGGCATTTGTCAGGTTGTATTTTTCTAGTGCCTCTACTACCGAATGACACAGCAGACACAAGGCACTAAAATGAAATGCGGAAATAATTGAAAAGTCTAAATATGAAAGCATGGTAGCTTTTCCCTGACCCTTATACTCACTGCATAGGCCCTGTACTAACCAAACTCCCCCCTCTTTTTTTAATTGACTTTGATCATTTTTAGGAAATGCTGCCGTGATGGGGGCGACACGGGAGGATTGCCTGTGCTTTTATTTTACTCAGGACATCCCACACCTGTCCCAGTTGCCCGGTTCCATCACCAAATGGGAATTGCAACTATTTTGGGAACACTTAAGCACATCAGAAAAATGGATGATTCCATTCTGGCTCACACCACATCACTGATGTACCCCCTTAAAGCATGCCACTGAGTTCATCACAGAAAACTTTGTTTCTCCTTGGGCCTTCTACTGCAAGGTTAGAGCAGTTCTTGTCCTGGGAGGGAAAATGTGCGACAAGCACCAACTGGATAACCTCCTGTGACCCCCCCCCTTACTCCACCTTACCATAAGCAGATCCAAATGCTTCTAGAAAATTTGAAAGGCATATCCCATATATCAGTGGTATAAATAGAAGTGCTTTGCAGGCTCTGGAGGTGGTGACTCCAAGGTGGACTGGGAAGCAGCCTGGCCTTGGCCAGGCGTCACCCTCTAAATATAAAGATGAGTTTGTTTAGGCTTTGCAAGAGGAAAAGCTGCTGCCCATCCTACAGTGCGATGTCCTTGTCCTCCTTATTGAGAAAGGACGTGCAAGCCTTCATCTAGTAAGGGCACTTCACCTCCAGGTCGTGGGTTGTGACAGCCTTTCAGCCGCAGGGGAAGGACACTCTCAGTGGCCCCACCAAGGACGTGGGGGGGAGGGCGCTCAGCCATGCCCACCGCAACCTGGACGCCTCAGTCCGGCAGGAAGAGAACGTCCCATAAACGTCACTCCCTTCAGGAACCCGAGCCCGCTGCACGTCACCCCTGCCGACAGGGTGCACTGCCCGGGCCTGTCCCCGGGAGCCCCGCGCCTCCTCCCCGCCACACCTCCCTTGCCGCCCGCTGCCAGTTGTCTGGCCCGCGACAGCTGCGCGCCGTCCCGCCGCCGGTGGCTCTCTCGGCCGGGGGGTGGGGTGGGGGGGCCGACTGGGTCAGCCCTCTGGACTCGGGGAGCTCAGGGGTGGGGAGGGAGAAGTGAGGCTCCCTCGGGGAAGCTGGGTGTGACTGCTCCTTCCACCCCTCAGGCCCCCGACTTGGATACGCTCCCTCCGACCGGTAGGTGCACGTGTGGGTTTGGGGTCTGAGTGAAGAACCGGGAGAAGGTGAAATGTGGGCGGCGCGGCCGGGACGCCCAGGGCGGGCAGAGTGGACAGGTGCAGCTCCGGGGACGCAGGCGCACGGGCGACTGGGCCGGGTCGGGGGCGGCCGGCGGCCGGGGAGACACTCCATATACGGCCCGGCCCGCGTTACCTGGGCCCGAGCCAGCCGCTCCTTCTTTGGTCAGCGTAGGGGACCCGGGCGGGGGCCCAGGCTGCGAACCGGCTGGGGGAGGGGTCCCTGGTGCCCAACACCCAAATATGGCTCGAGAAGGGGAGAGACATTCCTGAGAGCCAGTGCGGAGGGAGCGCCCGCGGGCTATATAAAACCTGGGCTGGGCGACCCGCGGCCACCTCAGCGGACAGCGCAGAGAGAAGCGTCGCTTCCCTCCCCCGGCGACCAGGGCCCAACCCGGAGAGCAGCAGGTGTAGCCACCCGCCCAGGTAGGGCAGGAATGGGGAGGCGACAGGGGGACAGGGTCCAACCGACTCACTTGATTTGCCCCAGATCTGCGCCCTGCGCCTTGGTCCCCGGAGCCACACGCCTTAAAGAGGAGACAGCAGAAAACCGCCCTTTGAAAACATTTCCAAGTCTACCCCCACTTTGGGCTGCTATACCTGGCGTTTATTCTGTGCCCAGATACAGAAGAGGTTTTGTTTTAGTCGTCCCAAGGGCAGTTCCCTCCCAACCGAGCACCAGAGCAAGGGACAGCAAGGGCCATTACTCCCTGGGCTGCCCTCAGAGGAAAGGGTGCCTCCGTTTGTGAATCTGGAATGTCTGGGGCTCTGAGATAAGCCATCGCCCCCTGTATGGTGCGCCCCAGCACTTCCCACGGGCTCCCTCCACCCTCACACTGGCCCAGCCAGGAGTAACTGGGGGCCTTATCCCTCCAGGGGAGGCCACCAAGGGGTGCAGAGGGTGGGCCCTAGGGTCTGGCTGCTGCAGCAGGTGGCCTGCAGCGAAGGCACAGCGGGCTCCGGCGACACTGTGCCCCTGGGTTCCCTGGTGGAGACAAATTCTCAGTGGGGTCTCAAAGACCCTGTGCCCCTCTCCGAGGCGCAGCGCAGTTCTGAGCCCCTGGAACAGCGAAGCTAGGGAGGGTCCCCTGTCGTGCCGCCGGCTGGGGGCTGCGGGGGTGTCCGTATGTCCTGGGAGACCCAGTGCTCCTGGGCCCGCGGGGCCTCCTGCGCTGCTGTACCGTGCGCCTCCACGGCCTTCCTGTCCTTGCAGACACCAAACACCATGTGTGACGAAGACGAGACCACCGCCCTCGTGTGCGACAATGGCTCTGGCCTGGTGAAAGCCGGCTTCGCCGGCGACGACGCCCCTAGGGCTGTGTTCCCGTCCATTGTGGGCCGCCCTCGCCACCAGGTCAGGCGGCGCCTCCGCGGAGGGGGCCGGGCCGGGGTCCCTGCGTGGCCCAGCCGCGCGCTGCCCTGAGCCGCATTAACGAGTACGCGGTGTCTCCGGTCCGCAGGGCGTCATGGTGGGCATGGGGCAGAAGGACTCCTACGTGGGAGACGAGGCTCAGAGCAAGAGGGGTATCCTGACCCTGAAGTACCCCATCGAGCACGGCATCATCACCAACTGGGACGACATGGAGAAGATCTGGCACCACACCTTCTACAACGAGCTGCGCGTGGCCCCCGAGGAGCACCCCACCCTGCTCACCGAGGCCCCCCTCAATCCCAAGGCCAACCGCGAGAAGATGACCCAGATCATGTTTGAGACCTTCAACGTGCCCGCCATGTACGTGGCCATCCAGGCCGTGCTGTCCCTCTACGCCTCCGGCCGTACCACCGGTAAGTGCCCGCCGCCGAAGCCCTGCCCTGCCCCCTCGCGCGCTCCCGCCCAAGGACCGGCCAGCTGCGCCCGTGCCCGGTGCGGGGGCGTGGGAAGCCGCTCAGTCCTCTGAGGTCCCTGCCCTGTCCCCGCGCAGGCATCGTGCTGGACTCCGGCGACGGCGTCACCCACAACGTGCCCATCTATGAGGGCTATGCCCTGCCGCACGCGATCATGCGTCTGGACCTGGCGGGCCGCGACCTCACCGACTACCTGATGAAGATCCTCACTGAGCGTGGCTACTCCTTCGTGACCACAGGTGCGCGGCCCCGGGCCCCCTGGGCGGGCGGGACTGCGCGGCCCCGGGCCGACACTGAGGCCGCCTCCCCCACCGGTCCCCCGCAGCCGAGCGCGAGATCGTGCGCGACATCAAGGAGAAGCTGTGCTACGTGGCCCTGGACTTCGAGAATGAGATGGCGACGGCCGCCTCCTCCTCCTCCCTGGAGAAGAGCTATGAGTTGCCCGACGGGCAGGTCATCACCATCGGCAACGAGCGCTTCCGCTGCCCGGAGACGCTCTTCCAGCCCTCGTTCATCGGTGAGCCCCGCCGACCTCGCCGTCCCCCGCGCCGCGCGTCCCCTGGCTGCCCGCCGCCCCCCGTGCCTGCTCACGCGCCTCTCCGGGTCCCCAGGCATGGAGTCGGCGGGCATCCATGAGACCACTTACAACAGCATCATGAAGTGCGACATCGACATCAGGAAGGACCTGTACGCCAACAACGTCATGTCGGGCGGCACCACCATGTACCCGGGTATCGCCGACCGCATGCAGAAGGAGATCACCGCGCTGGCCCCCAGCACCATGAAGATCAAGGTAGGCGACGGTCCTTCTGCCCCTGCGCCCCGCGCCCCGCGCCCCGGGCCGGCCGCATCATCTAACGTGCTGTCTTGCAGATCATCGCCCCACCGGAGCGCAAGTACTCGGTGTGGATCGGCGGCTCCATCCTGGCCTCGCTGTCCACCTTCCAGCAGATGTGGATCACCAAGCAGGAGTACGACGAGGCCGGCCCGTCCATCGTGCACCGCAAATGCTTCTAGATCCCGCGCGCGCGCAGCGTGCGAATTCTCCCCAGGACGACACATCCGCTCCAGCGCGGCGCAGCCACTCCCATTGCTGCGGCCGCGAAGCGACACAGTGTTTATAACGTGTACATACATTAACTTATTTACCTCATTTTGCTATTTTTAAAACAAAGCCCTGTGGAAGGAGATGGAAAACTTGAAGCATTAAACTCCGCCATTGTTATTCTGCGTGAAGTTGTTGGTTGTGTTTATTTGCCGGGGTGGGGAGCGGCGGGGGACAGGGGACTCCCGAGTGCGCTCCCTACCAGACCTTGGTTAAGGCTTCGCGTGTTTCCCTCTCTGATCACATCCGTTTCCAAACACTAGCAGGTCGGTGGCCCGACTGGCCCCGGTGTGCGCTGGTCCTGTCCCTGCGCTCCGCGCCGCCGGGGACAGCCGGCCTCCGGCCCCGCTCTCCCGGCCGGGGCGCTAGCCATGGTGCTGACCGTGGTGCTGCCGCAGAGCCTCCCGGGAGCTCTTTCCCGCTCCACCCACCGGCTTGCCTCACCGAGCCGGCAGAATTTCTGGACAGATTTCATGGAAAGGGCTGTGTTCTGCGTTTAATGAACCCATTTTCGTTGCAAGTGAAGACAAGCACTTCTCTTGCCAATTGGGAACTGCTTCGCTTCGTGCCAGGCGATGGAGCGGAAAGAGCGCCCCTTGCAGGGCGGGGCCCAGAAGGGCGGCGCCCAGTGGTGGCTTAGGGCAGAGGAGAAAGCGAGGGAGGAGGGACACGCCCCTCACTGTTTTAAAGGCACGGAAGATATAAACAGAGTTTGACTTTCTATGGGACAACACAGTATATCTTTTTTGTTAAGTAGCGTAATGTTTCCTTGTCGGGATGCCCAAGAGCATTGGTCCCTAAACAGATTCGGATTCAAAGAAGGTAATAAACTCCTTTGGAAATAAGTTTATATGTAGAATTAACAATACAGCTATGTTATATGCTGCATAGTCATATGTTTATTCCCTCCTTGCATGGCATATTGAAAAGCTTCTGAAATCTTTGAGGGCTCCAAGGTTGGAATACGGCCAAATCCAGATATCAAGAGAATCTATCTTTCAGTATAATTTTAAATTTTAAACAAGTATATGATACCATCTCCACTGAAAAACCATGTACTATTACCCCACCAAGGGTGGATAAAGGTTAAAAATGGGGTAAATTCTAGTCTTTCAGAGGAATTTGGCTTGCCTTGATAATAATAAACATACATAGATGTGTCTGAGCAAACACAACACACACACACACACACAGCCTGAGTAAGTCATGTATCCAGCAGCCGGGGAAAATACCAGAATTACATGAATTAGCTAATTTCATCTTAACCATTTTAAAAAAAATAACAAGAACCAACATAGACATTTTATTTTTTTCATTAAACTTCTTAGTTTCTTTACATTAAATTTTTTTAGCCCAAATGCCACATCACTGGATTAGAATTTAAGTAAAATAAGTAAGGAGGAAATGACCCAGTTCTCCTGTGATCACAGTCTTTATCAGAGGTGTCCAACCTTTTGCCTTCCCTGGGCCACACAGAAAGAAAAATTGTCTTGAGCCACACATAAAATACACTAACAATAGCTGATAAGCTAAAAAAAATTGCAAAAGATTAATGTTTTAAGAAAGTTTATGAATTTGTGTTGGGCCTCATTCAAAGCCGTCCTGGACCACCTGCAGCCCGTGGGAGGCAGGTTGGACAAGTTTGCTTTAAGTGGTTCATGATATTTTAGAACTGACAGACATTTTTTGTATAATCTGGTAGCATTTTCTTGAGCACTGTCTTTGATATTACTTTTACTGAAAACATGCGAAAATTATGAATTGCGTGCTTTCACTGAAAATGTGCCAGATATAAAAATGACCTTTTCTTTTCTGACACTTCTCTGAACACCAACAAGCATCCCACATTGTATTAGTGTTCTATCTCTTTCCTACCCTCCTGTTACAGGTATCTTGTAAGTTGTATTACCTATAATGGGCCTGGAAGAGGACTTTTGATGTGGTGAACTAAAGAATGAGTCTTAAAAATACGTATCTCAGACATATACATGTATTTGTGCTGACATGGGGGAGTAGTTGCTATTTCCAGCACCTCTGTGAGTGTTTGCACTCATGGGAACCAGAAGCCCCCGTGTGGCAGCAGTGTGGGGCACTAGAGGGAATAATGTTACAGCTGAGCCCCCATTGAAAACCCATCTCACGGAATCAGTTCTTAGAGCTGCGAGGAAATTGAAAACAACAAAAAATTCTCCCCTCCCCACCCCCACTGTTTACATTATGCTTCCTTAGACTTGGCAGTGGGTTTATCGGGGGTTGAATTGCAGTTATTTCCTTCTCACAAAAGCTCACTCAATTGCCATCCTTCTCCCACCAAACCTATACCCTAGTCTTCAGTTAAAAGAAGAAGAAGAAGAAGAAGAAACAAGAAAACAGGAACAATGTTTTTAAAAAAAAGGATTAGGGTTGGGTGGGAAATGAAGGGGTCTGGGGCTGGGGTACACCCCGGCTCTGTCATTTAAACTTTTGGGAGTTAGAGTTAGACCATGGAATATTATTACCAAACAAGGGGTCTGCCCACCCCACACACAGCAGAGACAAACACCCAATACCCAGGTGGCAGTGGAGAAATTGGAGCTGTTTGTTGGCGAGGCACCAAGCCAAAAGAGCAGTGAACCAGCACTCAAATTCCCAACACCCCGGTGGTTCTTCATCAAGGATCCTTAAAGGCAAAGATTGTGGGTTAGAGATCAGGGGTCATGGGCCAAGCAGATTAGGTAGTCCCTGTGCCAGTCTCAGTCACATTCTCGAGTCTAATTAATTCGGTTCCTGACATCATCTTGTCTGGTGCCTTTATCACTGTGGTTGGGTGATATAACTGGGCTGAAGGACTCATATTCTGCAAAATATCTCATGATTGAGTGTCAGCAACATCTTTAAAGCAAAAGGCAGCAATTAACCATCTGTGACCATTGTTCTGTTTAAGCTATCATTGCTTTGTGCTTAAGTAGCTACATGTTTCTATTATCTCAAGCAAAGTGTACTTTTAAACATTGTTTTTTTCTGGAACTCGCTTTACAGGCAGGTCTCTAGGACATGACTAATATACTTTGCTCATCTTTGACCACAGGCTATGTGACAACCAAAGCAATTGAAACATTTGGTTAAAGCTTATGTCCACATCTCTGGACTCTGTGAGCTGATACCTACATGTATTTACTGTTAACTGCTGGTTTTAATATCAGGGTTCCTCCCAGCTGCATCTCTCCCCTGTCCTGACACCCCAGGCCTGGCAGAACTCACAGGGAGTCAATGAAATATTTTATTGCCCATCTACTATATACAAGGGATACAGAAAAGGCTAAATATGGTCCCGTCATTAGGAGTCTGCTGTCAGGATCCCCACCATCTCCAGGCCTTGACTCTGATGCCTCGTAGCAGCTGCTGGCTATGAGGCAGGCAGGCAGTCCACCCTGGACCATGAACTATCAGACGCTGTGGACCCTGTGACTGTTGGCAGCCTACTCAGCCACTTGCTGCTATGAGGCTGGCGTCCCTCTGGTACACATTGTCATCTGACAAGGCTGGATGGTTCCAGATATTGGTTCTTGTGGGAAAACACATCCCTCATTGTGTTCAAGAAGGCCTGCCCTGCCCCTGGCCTTGGGGACACAGAGTAACACCTCCTGTCACTGGCTAGTGCCTCAGTCCTGAGGACTGGAAGCGAAAATGGACTCATGCCACACACCAGTGTTATCCACGTGGGCACTTGTGTGACCAGCCTCCCTCCCTTTCCTTTTTGCCTCATTTCTGTCACTTTCATTTCTCTTCTGGAAGCAGGGTACAGAGGCACGAGCTGATGATCTGTGCCTCTGAGGCTCTCAGAAAGGGCCCAAGGCAATTTGGCTTTGATGGGCCTCTAGTTAGGTAGGCAGCACAGTGGGGACACAGGGTTCCAGGTCCACCTGCGTCCTTGTCACCCATAGCCACAGCCACTCTCACAAGCAGGTCATGGGCTGCAGTGATATGTCGTGGCAAAGGCAGCTGCGGGGGAGCGGGGAGCATGGGAGGGGCTGCCAAGGGTGGAAGGGAGGACCCCCAACACTCTGATTGAGCTTGACCCCCCTTATCAGTTTCTTAGCGGACTTTGCTGACATTGAACAATTTCCAGGGTTGATGGGTGAGTAAGAGGAAGATTGTGCAAAGTGCAAAGATAACTGGTGGTTCTTCTTGGCGTCAGTAGAATCGGGGTTGCTTTTTGCATGATAATCCTGGCTTTCCCAAACCCCATTGCTGTGCTGAGACGCGGGCACCAGGGCTGCCTGGGGAGCAGTGTGTCCTCTCTAGGTCATGGGTCAACACGCAGCCACAGCAGCCTCTGGCCTGACCCCACCCCACCCTCCCTAATTTTCTTCGCAGCCCCCGTGTTAGGTCCCTGCGGCTGCTGTAGCAAATCACCACACACCGGATGGCTCAAACAACAGGAATTGATTTTTTTTTTTTTTTTTTTTTTAGCCATTAGGGAGGCAGGAAGTCCAAGATCAAGGTGTGAGCAGGGTTGCTTGGAGGCTTCTCTCCTTGGCTTTTAGAGAGCCAATTTCTCCTTCTGTCTTCACTTCATCTTCCCTCTCCCCGAATCTGTGTCCAAATTTCCTTTTTATAGAACACCAGTGCTATTGGATAAGAGCCCATGCTAAAGGCTTCATTTTAACTTAGTTACTTAAAGAAAAAATACCCCATCTCCAAATACAGTCACATTCTGAGGGCTGGGGATAAGGACTTCAACACGTGAATGGGGGCGGGGGGACACAATTCAACCCATTTATAGCTCCCGAGACACCCCATTAACAATTCATCCTGATAGGTCATGCATCTTCTGTTAATATCTTATAAGGTAGCCAGGGTAAGGATTGTCATCTCACTTTTTATAAATGATAAAAGTGAGGCCTCAAGATTGAGTGACTTGCCTGTTTATAAATTAGTAAAAGATTTGAATTTGTAACTCTTGACTCTATTATTTTTCATCTTGATGCAGCCTTATATTTCATACATATTTTTTCTAAACAGCATGTGGCTGAATCGTTTTTCCAGCCTGACAATTTTGTCTTTTAATTGAAACACTTCATCCATTTATATTTAATGTAATGACCGACATATTTGGGTTTAAATCTACCACTTTATTTTGTGCTATTAATATTAGTCCAGCTTGTTCAAAGTCTAGAATATTTTCACCTTCCTTGGACAATGTGACTCTCTTTGAGGACTCGATCCATCTATTTGCCTTTCTCCTGCCTTGTCATATATTTTCATTCTGCCTTTTTAAACTCCTGCATGTTATTATTTGTTATTCATCAGTCATGAATTTTAACCTCAAGGCCTTATCATTGTTTTATACAGTTTAGATTTTCTTGTAGATTAACAATGTTCTTTGCTTACCTTTTCTTTCTTATAGGTCCCTTCCAAGTGGTATGATTTCCCTTCTACTCAAAGCACAGCCTTTAGATTAGGGTTGTCCAAACTTTTGGGTTCCCTGGAGCACACTGGAAGGAAAAGAATTGTCTTGGGCCTCGTGTAAAATACACTAACACTAACGATAGCTGATGAGCTAAAAAAGGGTCCGTGCATAATTTTCGTAAAGTTTTAAGAACGTTTGCGAATTTGTCCTGGGCCGTATGCAGCCCGGGGGCCACAGGTTGGACAAACTTGTTTTAGCACTTTCTTTCATGACGCTCTGTCAGTTGAAAAGCCTCAGTTTTGTTTGCCTGTGAACGTCTTTATTTCTCCCTCATTCTTGGAATATGTTTTGTTGAATATGGAGTGGCTGGGTCACTGTTATTTCTTTTGGCACAGTACCAATGACATTTCTCTGCCTCCTGGGTGCCATTGTTGCTGTTGAGAAGTCAACAGTCAGCCTGTGAGGCAATCTGCATTTTCCTTTCCCCACATCTCAGCTTAAAAAAAAAAGAAAAAGAAAACCATTTCCTTCGTCTTGGATATTCTACAGTTTTTCAATGACGTATCTAATTGTGGGTTTCTTTTTACTTATCTTGTTTGGGATTTATGAGCTTTTTGAATACGTGGGTTGGTTCTTTCAACACGTTTGGGAAACTCTCAGCCACTCTTTTTCCCAAATATTGCCTTCAGTCCCACATTTTTTCTCTTCTCTAATTCTGAAGAATCGACAAATTGGGCTCCACCAAAATTAAAACAGCTGATCAACAAAGGACACTATTAAGGAAATGGATAGACAACCCCCATGCTGGGAGAAAAATATTTGCAAAACATATACCTGACAAAGGATTGGCATCCAGGCCATGTAGAGAATTTGTACAATTCAATAACAAACAGATAAAAATGCAAGAAAATAGGCAGTATTTTGAACAGAGACTTCACAAAAGAAGATACACAGATGGCCAGAAAGACAAGCATGCTCATTGGGTGGCTGTTATAAAAAAACAAACCAACAAACACCAAACACAAACAAACATACAGGTGGAACAGAATAACAAGTGTTGGCAAGAGTGTGGAGAACTTGTGACATTTGTGCTTGGCTGGTGGGAATGTAAAACGGTGCAGCCTCTGTAATCCTTAAAAAAATTCAAGGTGAAAAATGAAAGTACCATCGATCCAGCAATTCTATTTCTGGGTATATGCCCCAAAGAAATGAAAGCAGGGACTCAAAGAGATATTTGCACAGCCATGTTCATAGCAATAAGCAAAAGGTGGGAGTGAGCCAAGGGTCCATTAATAGATGATGGATAAACAAACTATGGTCCATCCAAAGTGGAATATCATTCAGCCCTGAGAAGGAAGGGCATTCTGACACACGCTACAACACGGATGAACCCTGAGGACATTTCACTAAGTGAAATGAGCCAGTCTGCATAGGACAAATACTGTATGACTCCACTTATCTGAGGTACCCAGAGGAGTCAAACTCATAGAGACAGAAAAGTGGAAGGGAGGCAGGGGGTGGCGAGTGGGGGGAATGGGGGAGATAGTGTTTAATGGGCACAGACTTTAGCTGGAGAAGATGAAAATTTCTGGAGATGATGGTGGTGGTTACAGCTGCACAACAATGTGAATGTACTTAATGCTCCTGAACTGTGCACTTGCAAATGGTTCACATGATAAATGTAGGTTATGTATGAGGCTGTCCAAAAAGTATCCAGACATGTTATATGAAAAATAGAGGCATTTATAGCTGGATTTTTTTTTCCGAACAGCCCTCGTATATTTTATCACAGTAAAATAATAATAATAATAAGCACACAAAAAAGTGTTTAATGTCTTTAGTCATCAGAGAGGTGCCAAATAAAAGAACAATCAGATACTACTGTATACCTGATATTGTGGCTAACATTAAAAAGATGGACAGCACCAAAGGTGGGCAAGCACTTACTTTACCTATTGTTTAACTCTCTTGTTCAGTTTTAAATTTGTATTATTGAACTTTTCACTTTCAGAAGTTTCAAATTCTGTTTCATTCTTTTTCAAATGAACTCGGTCTTATTTTTACAGTTTTCTGTTCTCTGTGAATATTTGTTAGCTTTTTTTTTTCACTTAATAGAGTAAGCATGGTTATTTAATTATATGAAGTTAATAATCCCAGTAGCTGAAGTCTTGGAGTTTGTTTCAGCCACCTGCTATTTGGTTCTTACCCATACTGCCTTGCTCCCATGTGTAGCTGACAGTGTTATGTTCACTGCCCTTGAAGAATGACTTGTCAGACACCTAGAATAAAAGCCAGTCTCTCCAGAAAGAATTTATATTTGCTTCTGCCTGGGACCTCCTAGGATACTACTAATTTCAAACAATGCTAAAGGAAATGCACAGCCTAAGGTCTCTTGGCCCCTCCCTCAGGTGATACGAGTTGCAAATACACAAGAGGACTCAGCGTGTTCACAGTTTCCCAGAAATCAGCACCTACACCACCACCACCACGTGCTCAGGCCAAGGAAACTCACCTGTCAGACCTCTGAGTTGCAGTGTGAGGTTGGGGTTACTTCTGGTTTACTGCCCCACTCTGACCCGTTGGTGTAACCCTTGGGGCCCAGCTTCTTATAGGGGGACCCCTAAGCTTTACAAACCTGTTAAATGCCAAGGGCAAAGGTAACTGAGGCAAGGACGAGGGTAGGCAAACACTCTCAGACCCAGAGCTGTTTCTAGAATCACTGCACTCTGGCTTCCCCTAGACATTGCCCTAGCAATTCTTTACTATTACATCTTGTCAATCTTCAGTGCCTGTTAACAGATTTTTAAAATACTTTGAAGTTGTTGTTATTATTTTTTGTTTGTTTTATCTTCTGTTGTTTTGAAGTTGTTTTGACAGGCGTGTTGATTCTGAGAACTTAACCTGCCATATTCCCTAAAAATAGAACTCAGTATCTCTTACTTCTCAGGTTTGGCTTTAGCCACCCCTGAAAAACAGCTCAAACCTCACACCGGGGATGAAGGAATTTTGCCCAGACTTCTGCTGCCTATTTTAAAGCTGCTGTATTGTCCCTAAGCCTAAAAATGCACTAGGTCTGAAAAGTTCCCCGGGATGACAGAGCACCAGCTGGGAGGCCGAGGTGCCTGGAGCCCTTGCAGCCCCATGCTAAGCTAATGCGCCATATGTCACCAAGGATCTGCTGACCCTTAAATATCAAACAAACAAACAAAAAAAACGAAGGGCAGAAAGGGTCAAAAGAAGAAGGTTAAAGTGCTAAATTCCCAGACATTTTCTGTGGTTTGGATGATAGGTGATTTCTTTCTCCCTCTTTATACTTCAATATTTCTTTCCACTCCTCCCACCAAGAAATATGGTTTTTTAACATGTGAATGTTAAACTAGTAAAGTGAAAAATGAAAAAAATCAATAAACAGAAGAAAAGGCCCCACTAGACCAGCAACTCCGAATGGTATTTCAGTCGCAGGGCTGACTTTGGGCAGATCACCCGTTTGCAGCCCCGCGGTAAGCGGACACAGGGCTCCTGAGACACAGCGGGGAACCTAGGGGTCGGGCAGGTGTCAAGCGTGAGCCCCAGGCGGCACGTCCAGAAGGAGCCACACTTGCTCCCTTCATTCCTGCGCCCTGAGCTGCCCCGGACTCCGAGGAGAGCAGGGCAGAACTCGGTTCCAGAGCGCTGCTGGGGCTCCCTCTCCGCTAGGAAGAGGGGCTGGCCCTCGCCTTTCTGCCCTACTCACTCTTCCTGGTGGGGGGCGCACCTGTCTCTGGAAGGTTCTCTGGAATCCGTGTTCTCTTCTGATTCTGTGTCAGGCCCCTAGTGCCCAGAGCAGGCATGCGGAGAGCAGGCCGGGCAGAACGCGTGCTCCGACCTCGGGGGAGACCAATCCCCCGGCAGTCTGGGTGGCCTCAGGTGGCACCCCTCAGGCTCGCCTGCCAGCCGGCAGTGCAGGCCGGGAACTTGAAAGCTGGGGGTCTCTCCGTCGTCACGTGGTCAGGCCAGATGAGGCTGGGGCCCGGGAAGTGGGGCTCCCTCCAGCCCTGCACCCCGGGAGCCTGGCTGGCCCCGCCCCGCCCCCACTGGTGGCTCGATTTTTCCCAAAGGGCAATCCAGGCACCAGGAGGCCAGCAGATTTGTTCCAGCCACAGGAGAACACCCCCACCCCCGACCCCTCAGCAGCCTGTGAAGTCAAGCACCCACTATCTGGTCTGGATTGTTCTCGAGCTCATTTCACTCCATCATGGCCCTGCTGATGACTGACAGAGCCCCGGTCCTCAGTAACTGGCTGATTTCTTCAGCGAACCGCTACCGAGCCCCTGTGCTGGGAGATACGATGGTCTCAGCTCTCAGGGGCTAGACAGACGCCAGTTAAATAAGGACACAAATCAGTGGCAGTCTGTACATCTGGGGCCTGTGACAGCAGAGAAGCAGCCAGGGCTCAGGGTGGGTCCTGAGCAGTGCAGCCTGAGGCACTTGGAAGGGCAGGTGCAGCGGGAAGGACCAGCTCCAGTAAGGCGGGTGCGGCTGAAGGTGGGGTCCGCCCCCTGTCAGGAGGCAGCTGTGTCAGGGAGGGCGTGGGGTGCGGGCTGAGGGGACAGAGGGGGGCAGACCCAGCCGGGGCAGGCCCTCCACGGCTGAGTATACATTCCCTCTTCATTCTGAGAGTGACAGAAAGCCTTGGATTGTTTTAGGCAGAGAGGGGAGAAGGCGGCATCACGGGCGTGGGAGGAAGAACTCAGATCAGATACTCCCCAGATGTGGGCCTGGGCCTGAGATGGGGGCGTGGGCCCTGAGATGGGGGTGCAGGGCCTGGGCCCTGAGATGGGGACCTGGGCTCTGAGGTGGGGGCCTGGGCCTGAGATGGGGGTGTGGGGCCTGGGCTCTGAGATGGGGGCCTGGGCCTGAGATGGGGGCCTGGGCCTGAGATGGGGGCATGGGGCCTGAGATGGGGGCCTGGGTCCTGAGATAGGGGTGCAGGGCCTGATGGGGTTGTGGGGCCTGGGCTCTGAGGTGGGGGCCTGGGCCCTGAGATAGGCGCCTGGGCTCTGAGATGGGGGTGCGGGGCCTGGGCTCTGAGATAGGCGCCTGGGCCTGAGATGCGGGTGTGGCTTGGGCTGCAGCCCTGTTGTTTCCTCAGTCTCCTCCCACCTCGGAGCCGGCAGGGAGGGCTTTTAGAACATAAATGTTCTCTGTAGAAAACCCACGCGGGCAGGAGAAGGAGAGTCTATTTTGGTGTCTCCTCCCAACTCCGGCACTGCCGCCGCGGAGTCTAATGGGAAATGAGCCTGCGGAAAGGCTCTCAGAGCGCCGCTCTCTCCGGTGCCCGCTGTGACAGCCGTGCTGGGCGCTGCGGGCTGGGACCGGAGGGAGGGGAGAGGAGGGCCGCGCGGGGCGGGAGGAGGAAGGGGAGGAGGGGGAAGGAGGGGAGAGAGGGGAGGAAGGGTTGTGGGGGAGGGGCAGAGAGGGAGAGGGAGGGGAGCGAGGGGTGCGGGGAGGGCAGAGGACGAGGGCGGAGGGCAGGGGGAGGGGCGAGGCCGCCGGTCGGCCACCGGGCGCGTCCCGGCGCCGGCGCGCCCCGCCCGCCTCTATTTTTACCCCGGTGCCGGCTCGGCGCCCGGCCTCGCTCTCTGGGCCCGGCCGGTGGCTGCAGGAGCAGCGGAGGGCGGAGGGGGACGGCATCAGACCTTCGCCTCTTGGCTAAGCGGACGTTTAGCTGCTGTGCGCGGCGGCGCGAAGACTCGCCGGGCCGCGGCCTGGGCTTTGGCGCCTTCGGCAGGTGGCAGGCAGGCTGTCCCTGTCGCACGGACTGGAACAGCCAATAGCTGATCAGAAACAAACGTAGGCGCCTGGGACGGGCAGTCAGATGCCCGGGCCGCCATCGGACGAGCTGTGTTACCCTGTGCTAATCTTTCGGGGTCTGAGCCTCAGTTTCCCCATCTGTGACAGGCGTGCTGTGCCCAGCTTCCCCGCGTTGGCGAGTGCTGGAGGAGGCTGTCGACCCGCTCCTGCGGGATTGGAGGACGTCTCTGCCCCCAGGGCCTTCTGGAGAGTTGGTGCTGCTCTTTCTTTGGTCTGTGACAGTACACAGCCTTTCCCAGGTCGCTGGCAGGGTCAAGGGCAACAGGTGCTCTGCCACGTGCCTTTGAGCTCCCTTGGGGCTCAGACCCACACCTGGGAAAAGAAGACATCTTGGAAAATTCCTGAGGTGACGGTCCCCTTCTGAGTTTCTGTACTCTCAACAGTTTCCCATCGGTGCATCCAAATCGGAGGCTGCCGTTTGGCTCCTGGAGTTGACTTGTTGGCGTCAAATTGAAGGGTGAATGTTGACTGTCAGTTCTGCTGCCTTAGGGCAACTCGGGGCAAAGTGGGGGTTTACTCTTGCTGGGAGAACCAGAAGAGCTGGGAGCAGCACACCCTTTTGGTGTGCTTTGAGAGGGGTGGACAGCCATGATAAACGTGCTTCCCTGTGTCCCCACCATTCTGTCCCAGCTCCTGGGCCTGCTGGAGAAGAGGCATGAGCATCTCTGGTCTCCCCTGGGGAGCAGTCCCCACATTCACAGCAAGATCTCAGTGACCCAGGGCCCTGGGCGCGGGAGGGGCCGCCTGTGACAGAGGCTCTGAGTTCCCCCAGGGTCACTCCTACAGGAGCAGGCGCCTGACCACTGGCACCGGCCTCTCCTTTCTGGGGACTCCCAGGACAGGCAGCTGTCCTCCCCTTCACACACTCTACCTGACCCTAGAAGGAAGCAGAGGGACAGTGACAAGTGGCCTGATTGTTTCGTTCCCTTCCCCTTGGGCAAGTAAGCAGGGCTTCAAGCTCAAACTTGAAAGCCAAGAGTGACTCTGGTGGGTCCTGGGGAGAGACAGGACCTCCAGACACTGCCAGGGAAGCACAGGGGGCCGACCAGACTCTCTGTGCCTCCTCTCTGAGCACTGTCGCTGGAGCCCAAGGCCCCATTCTCCTGCACATTGCCTCTCCGTGCCTCAGGCACCTGGCTGGCTCCAACATGCCAGGGAGCCCACCCCTCACTGTGTGTCTCCTTCCTGCCAGGCCCCCAGTGCCCGATCGGGGTCTTGCCAATCCCAGTGCTGCCTGAGAGCAGTGGCCAAGCCCCCAGCGATGTGGCTCCCTGAGCAGAGTCGCTGCCATCAGAGCTGTCTGGGTCAGGGCCTGCGGGGGAGCCGCCCGTCTCACGGTGTCCCTGCCCATTATGAACTGGGCTGAGGGGTCTGCCTTCCGTGGTGAAGGGGCAGATGCTCAAAGGAAAGCTCGAAGTGGCCCGTTTTATAGATGTGTGGAATGAGACAGAGAGCTGGTCACGAAACCCCAGGCTGCTGTTGTATCATGACACCTATGTGTCTGACCTGCTCTCTCCAGGGTCGGGGATGCCTGGGGGTGTGGTGCTGGGCACGTCTAGGGCAGCCCCGGGGCCGCGGAGCTAGCAGGCCTCTTCCTGCACGAAAGAGGCAAGGAGGCCTTTCTCCCGGGACCCCTCCCTCAGAGTTGGCCCTGAGGACACAGCCTGCCCCTCCCTAAGGGGTTTTAACTTTTCTGTCTTGGATGGGGCTTTCACTGCTCCCAGTGCCTGGCTGTCCACTCCCTGGGTTCAACACCATCGGGCTGGGCTGCTGCTTGCTCTGGAGCCTGGATGGGGAAGGCAGGTGGAGACAGAGCAGCCTTGGTGGGCTGGGCTCACTGTGACAGCTGGGCCACATGCCTGCCATTCCCCGCAGCACGCTAATGCTCTCGATATAGGGTGCTGCTGGCACACACAGGCAGGGGCCAGAGGGCCACACGCCCTGCTGCTAGGGCGAGTGTCAGCTTTCCTCCTCTCCTTGCATGGCCAGGGCCCACAGCCTGCATTCTGATTTGTGTGTATTATTAGTTCCCAGGGATTCCTGCAGCCCTGGGTGAGCCCCAGAGGGTGGGGCTCCACCCAGTCTGAGGAGGGGACTTGTCCCTGAACCCGAATTGTGCCCGGTGTCAGGGAGCAGGCCCACTGCCTCCTGCAGGCACCGTGAGGAAGGTGCCGGTGGTGCCTTTAGTGCCTTTTCTCGCTGTCCCCCAGCTGCCCTGAGCCGCCTTGCGGGCCAGCCTTGCTCAGCCGCCCCCTCCTGCAACCCCACCCAGTGGCTCGTTTAGGTTTTATAAATTGGCCTAGTTCAAGGCCGATGGGGGTGTAATTGCTTTCTCTCCCTGGTCACAAACATGTGGGCATGTTTACTAGGGCAGTTAATGCCATCGCTTCACAGGAGAGTTCATTTTGGAAAGTGGGACCAGACATCCTGGAGATGTGCCGAGGCCCACCTGGGTGCAGAGGCTCCTGCCCCCACTCCCCCTCCCCCCCGCTTCCCCTCCCCCACCCAGCTTCCCCCTCCCCCCCGCTTCCCCTCCCCCCACTTCCCCTCCCCCCTCCCCCCCCTCCCCACCCACCTGGCCACAACTTGACAGTGACAGGCAGGAGAGAGGCTGTGCGGCTTTGCCACCCAGTGGATGGGAAGTGACAGGCGTCTTCAGACACCTGGAGAAGAGGAGGTGGCTTCCTTTGCTCTGCCTTCAGCCAGAGGGCAAGTGTCCCCTGCCTTCCGGTGGGGGGTGGGTGGGGCTCAGAGCCAAGGCCAGGCCCAGTAATCAGGTCTGCTGTGACTTTATTATCACTATTTACTTTAATTATTATTGTTATTTTACTGGGCAAAGAACTTATTAACCCTTGTCTCTGACCACAAAGAGCTGCAGTGTCCAAGGAGCTTGAGCCTAAAAACACTGGCGGGCTCGGTTCCGTCAAATCCACGCACTCAGCTCGGAAAGGCAGCCGCTGGGCGGACGGCAGCTCCCGGGACTCCAAGTCCTGTCTGCGAGTCAGCTCCCAAACGCGACTCACTGCCCCTGTGGCCTCCAGGAAGCCCTGGTCACGACTGGCGGGCCCACAGAGGTGCCCAGGGCAGGACCCCTTTGCCCCGGGCATCTTACCTCCTTCAGGAGACATGGGTTCTTTGGGACGGGCGAGATGCCTCCTTTCCCCTTGCGACTATCCCAGTGGCCAGCAGAATGAGATCTTGGGGAGTCCAGTTCATGCCTCCAAGCTGCAGCTCTGTCAGTAAACAGAGGAATATATTTGCAAGAGCATCGTGAGGGCTGACGTGATGAGGTCTGCATGACCCCAGCGGGGCGTGCGGGGCCCCGTGGCCACTCACTTCCCGCCAGTAGCTCTCGCTGTCATTGCACAGGGAAGGCCAAGAACACAGGTGCAGCAGCGCCCTTCTGCGGTCGCCCCGGGTCGGAGCAGGCCAACCTTACCTGTTCTCTTGGAAGTGGAGCGGGTTGCAATGGGGTGGCAGGCCGAACATCAGCCCCCAAAGGTGTCCACGTTCTAGACCCAGAGTCTGTCCTGTTACCTTATCTGGCAAGAGTTAGGTAAGGGCCTTGGAATGGAGAGGTGGCCTGGGTGGTCTGGCTGCAGCCAGGGTCATCATGAGCACCTTTATGAGAGGGCAGCAGGGGTCAGAGTCAGAGGACAAGAGATGATGGGAGCAGAGGTGGGAGCCGGGCAGCTGTGAGGAGGCAGCTCTGTCCTCAGCCCCGGAAGGACAGGCCGCCCTGCCCGCAGTTTGATTCCAGACCCATCGCCGAGTTCTGACTTCCACAGGTGTGACTTGGTGAACGCGTGTTATTCAAGCCACCAAGTTTGTGGTCATTGTCACAGCAGCACAAGTATCTTGTGAAAAAATGACCCTTACTGGCTGACTCCCCTCTTCCTGGCAGGGACAGGCATGTCACAGAAGCATCAGAGGCGTGTGCTTCCTCGGGGACCCACCTGCACACGTGCTGCTCCGTGCAGGTAACGCTGACGCTCATGTTGGGTTCCCACCACACCTGCATCAAAGGCAAACTTATTATTTGCACCAGCCTCACCTGGAAGGAAGCACATGCGTGCTCCTTCCTTGCAGTTCTTGCTGACTTCTCAGGATGACAGTGATGACCTGCCTTTGCGAGTAGAGCACCTTCATTTCCCAAATGTCAGGGTTAGAACAGTAGCCCTGGGCGGAGCCCTGCAACCTCCAGGTTTGTTCTCACACTTGGCTTTTCCTTTCTAATTAACAAAGCATCTCAAGGGAACACCAGCACCCCCACCTGGGCATGCAGGATGGGGACATCCTTGTGTGTGTGTCTGTGGGTTCCAGGTGTTCTAAACTCTTCCGGGAACCAATGGGGCTAAACCTCCGTGAGATCCAGGAAGCCTTAACAGCAGCAGCAAACCCGCGCTGCTCCTTGTGCGTTGTAGCTGGTTTAAGGCTGAACCAGAAATATGTCCGTTTAGGAAGGGCCCCTCTGCCAGCCGCGCTCTCCACCAATGCACATGCTCGGCCAAGTCCCAGGCGTGGCCAGTTAGGGGACCAGCAAGGCCTCACCCCAGCCCTGCGCGCTCCTGCTGGTACGATGGGGTGACCCCGCGGAGTTTGTAGGCAGCGCACATAAAGCACCAGAAACCTGAAACCTGAAACCGTGTTTCAAGAATAGCGACTTTTTTGGCTGCTTGGAGACCACGCCAGGCTCCTTACCTAGTGTGTCCTGGGAGGGAGCTCAGACGTGGGAGCCAACTGCCTGGCTGTGATATTATATTAAAGCCAGCTGCCTTTAATATTATAGCCTATAGCTCATCCCAAATGCTTAACCTCTCTGTGCCTCAGTTTCTCCCTATGTATGAGGGAATAAAAATGTTAATAGTGCCCCTTTTTTTGCAGCTTAAAGGAGTCCCTTTCACATTCCTTATATGGCCAGTTCAGTGGTCATGAACTCCTTTTGTGGTATGTGGGTAGCTCCCTGGCTGGGAATCGAACCTAGGCCGCAGTGCTGACAGTGCCAGCACTGAAGCCTTAAGCCACTACACCACCAGGTAACTCCCATGAACTCTTGTAACAACTTTTGCTTGTCCAGAAAACTCTTCATCTTTTCTCCAATTCTGAAGGACTTTACTGGGTAGAATACTCTTGATTGGCAGTTCTTCAGCACCTTGACTACATCATGCCACTCCCTGCTGGAGAGTGTTTGTTGAAAAATGTGCTGATCATCTATGGGGGTCCCCTTGTATATAACAAGTGGTTTTCCTCTTGCTACTTTTAAGATTCTCTCCTTGTCTTTAACTTTTGACACTTCCATTGTAATGTGTCTTGGTTGTGGATCTCTTTGGTTCATCATATTTGGAACTCTCCGGGCTTCGTGGATCTGGATGTCTTGTTTCCTTCCCCAGGATAGAGAAGTTTTGAGCCATTATTTCTTCAAATAAGTTTTCAGCTCCTTTCTTTCTCTTTTCTCCTTCTGGGACCCCTAGAATACAGATGTTGGTCCACTTGATCCTATCTCATAAGTCCCTTGAGCTTTCTTAACTCTTTTTCATTCTTCTCACTGTGCTGACTGGGTGAGTTTCAGTGCCCTGTCTATGAGTTCACCGATCCTTTCTCTGCTTCACATTGTCTGCTGTTGAACCTGTTGTATCTTCCAGTGCAGTTATTTCAATTTTCAGCTTTGTTATTTCTATTTGGTACTTTCTTTCATTTTCTAACTCTGTTCAAATCTCATTTTATTTTTAAATCCAGTCTTCTCCTGAGTACTGTACCATTATGACTCTTATTTTGAACTCTTTATCAGCTAAATCACTTATCGGCATTCCAATAAGACTCCCCCCTGCCCCTGGGGTTTTATTTTATTCTTTTATTTGAGATATATTCCTCTGTTTTCTTCATTTCCCTTGACTCTTTGTGTTCATTTCTATGCACTAAATAAAACAGCCACCTTTCCCAGTCTTGAAAGAATGGCCTCAAGTAGGAGATGAGCCTTGAGGTTTAATCCTGCTCTAGCTCTTGGTTGTCTGAAACTTTTGTGATTGTTCAAGCACCTACTTCAATTTTAGTGGCTCCCTCAACTCCCCCAATTTAGTAGTTGAGGGTGTGCCAAGACTTGTCAGTGTCCCTAAGGGAATGATCTCAGTCAGCACCTAGATTCAAGTTGATTGGAGTTCAGACCCTCAGGCAGCTACTTTTAAATACACAAATAATACCTTTTTTGGGGGAAGACCAGGAGATGGTGTCTCTGTGCTCCTCTGTGCTGAGCCCTGGGGTGATAGCCAGTTAAGAACTATTTCTTTGTTTGCTACTATCCTATTGAACCTGTGAACACAAGCCCAGCTGGTCACCAGAGCCAGGCTGTCAAGGGACGTGTGATCTGAGCAGCAGACACAAAAGCCAGGGTGCTGGGCATGTACAAAAGCTCCTTTTCAGAGACACCCATGATCATTGGTGGGGCGGAGTAGAAGAACATGAAGATGGCACCCAATGGCCACCCCATTCTCTGGAGAGGATTGCAGTCAGCCCCTAGATGAGTGTTTAATTAGAAGCCTGCTCCTCAGGCCAAAGATACGAAGATAAGCTAATAGGCTTCCATCACAGAAAGACCAAGAGTGAAATTCAGTCTGTCTCTACACTGTGCATAGGGGTGGGAGGGTAGCCTCATGTATGCACATGCGCCATGTGTGTGCTGTGTGTGTGTGTGTGTGTGTGTGTGTGTGTGTGTGTGT